>JAJIZL010039168.1:0-12066 GCA_023969395.1 Amblyomma maculatum
GGCATCAAGGGTCGATCCATTGCCACGAATATACATGTCGCAAGAACTGTACTAGAATGTGTTCATGCACTTGGGGGTCAGATAGCCATGATGCAGTTAGATTTGGCGAAAGCCTTTGACCGTGTTTCTCACGAAATTCTTTTTTCCATTTTGGAGCATTCTAACCTAGGTGAAGTCATAGTGGAGGGTGTTAAAATGGCTTATGCGAACTGCACGACCCGTATTATAGTGAATGGTGAACTGACTGACAGCATCGCAGTACGTTCATCGGTAAGGCAGGGCTGCCCGCTCTCACCCCTGCTTTTTGCACTGTGTTTAGAGCCACTTTGCTTGGCTATCATTGATAGCGATCGCATTTTATGATTCAAGCTGCAATCAGCACATGTGAAAATGCTAGCATACGCTGATGACATAGCAGTGCTTTGTGCAACCAGAAAGAGCATCTGTGAAGTCACAAGTGTCGTCCAAACATTTTGTGATCAAACCGGATGTAAGATCAATTGGGAGAAAAGCTCTGGGTTTTGGCACGGTGATTGGGATGTGGCACCTGATTTCTTCTGCTAGCTGCGATGGTCTGCTCTCCCAACGCGATATATAGGCGTGCCTTTAGAATGTTATCAAGATCCCAACGTGCACTGGATGGGAGAAACATCCAGAGCAAAAGAAAAAGTGGATGCGTGGCAAGGAAGGCAACTGAATATTTTCGCGCGCTTCTATTTGCAATGTTTTTCTTATTTCGAGGCTGTGGTACCTTATAAATGTGTTGTGTATCTCACGAACCTCAATTCAGAAAATGCACCGCGTTTTTGCTGTTTTTATTTGGGCATCCACATGAGAAAAAGCCGCTCGGACGAATTTGTTTATTTCTGTTAAAAGGGGCGGGCTTGGCCTTGCACATCTGTTCTTGCGTCAGGTGGTTTCGCAATTTATATTCCTCCGTGATCAAAAAGATACCTTTCTAAGAACTGTGATGCAAGTGCAATTGCAGAGGCTGCTCCTTGAATGGATTGTGTCATGTGAAAACATTCCTGGTACTGTGACTGGCTACCTGCGCGAGGTTGTTTTTTTCGTGCAAGTTGCTGGAAGTGCCGTTTTCTTTTGATTACCTTTACAATGTTCTCAGAAAAAAAAACTGTATAAAGATCTCATTGACGTGATGCTGCCGGTGCCTTTTTACCGGACATTACACTATCGAGGCCCAGGGCAGGACGTTTTGAAAAGAGTTAAGAAGATGCCCGTGAGGCCATCTTCTAAAACGTTCCTTTTCAAACTTCACTCTAATACGCTCCCTGTTAAAACCTGGCTGAGTGATAAAGGTATCTTCGTCCCATGGACAACAAATTGCCTGTTGTGCAAAAAACCGAAAACAATTGAACACGTTTTCTTCCAGTGTTGGGATGCTGTCTTTCAATGGGACGTCCTCCAAAGGACAATTAAAAAGGAACTTCCGTGAACTCCTTACGGTATAAGATTCCTACCAGTGCAGAACGATGATGCACCTTATGGTTTAATTATGCTCCTTGGCCTCCATATAGTTTGTGGAAAACACGAATGCAGGTGCGTCATGCAGATATAGATACACGATCTGCGCTTGAAAACTTTATTGAAAGTGCTCTGTATATACGCGAAACTTTCAGGAAGCAGCAGGATCCGCCACAATGGCATTGTCTCTTTGATGAGTTAGTGCACTTGAAAAGATTTTAGCCACGTAAGGGTTAGCTCAAGTGTAGTTGACGTGTTTTATCATGTGTATTTTTGTTTTGTGTTTCACGGCATTAAAGAAAAAAAAGCCGCTATAGCTCAGTGGTGATTCCACTTCCGGCCGCCACAGCGTACGGACGTGTAATGACGGGCTCCGCAGGAGCGGCTTCAGCGGCCATGTCTGGCAGCGGTAACAGGGCTATGGAACAGGATAATGACTACCAGATTGTTCTGCCAAGTCTTCCAACAGGGCGTTTTGTGTTAGTTTTTTTGCACGCGGATATCAGGGCCCGCCCGTACCGGGTGGAAGATTTCCGAGACTCGTTGGCTCAGCATTCGCTGCTCTCTGACGTTATCGCCATGGGGGCGTATCGCATGAGCCACGTCTGGGCCATCACCCTGAAAGACGCGGATGCTGTGAAGAAGATTGCAGGAGTTGGTGAGTTGTGTGTGAAGCAACGTCACTGCCTCGTTATTGATCCGGCTAACCAGGATGTGTGGCTGAAGCTCCACTGGTTGCTTCACAACGTTCCGGATGAAGATGTGCGTGTGGCCTTCGCGCCGTACGGAAAGGTTTCCGAAGTGGCCAGGGAGCGCTGGCGCGTGCATGGCATATCGGATAAGGGTTCAACTACTAGGATTGTCACCTTGAAGATGAAAGTTGGGGTCAAACTGGACGACTTGCCGCACCAGCTGAACGTCGGCGGTGAGTTGGCGCTCGTCTTAGTACAGTCGAGCGCGATTTGAAGGTTATCGCGCGAGCGTCCATCGGGAACATGAACAGCGCCATGGCCCAGAATTCTCTGCCGAGGCGAGGGAGGTAACAGGCCAGCTTCCCTCACTCTTTTTGCTGTTCCTTCAGCAGCCGTCACTCCCTGCTGGACATCACTTTCTTTTCTTTTTATTTCGGTTCTGCGAACAGGCAGTGACCGTTGTGCGCACGACGTATTCTTCGCTATTATCTGAAATTGGACTCTTTATCGCAACAAATGGAAAGCTTAGAATAGAGAGAAAGGGCGGCGAGTTTGTCGCGGGGGTGATGGTCGTTGTATGGAACAGCGAACGAGGGAGAGAAGAGTGCGAAATGATAATTTTTCCTGTTCCAAACACGGCCGCCAGGTGCCTGAAGTGCTAGGCTGGTCGACGCTCGCGCGATAACCTTCAAATCGCTCTCGACTGTACCTGCAAAGCCTCCGTTATGTCTCCGGTGTCGAAGTACCGGCCACATTCGCCGAGAGTGTAAGGTTCCGCGTTGTGGTGCATGCCGTTGTTTTGGCCACGAAGAAGGGCAGTGTTCTCGTAGCTACGCGAGCATCGCTGGTCCTGGGAACAGTGAAGATTCTTCCGAGCATCTGATGGATGAGGCGGACGCGGAAGAGGCAGCCAAAACAACCGGGCAACCGGCAAGGAATGATGGGCCGGTGTTGACCCCTTTGACAAAGAGGAGGACATCCACGGCCGTTGCGACAGCGGATTCTGCACCAGTGGAAAATGGTTCCCAACTGGACGCAAGTAGCGTGGCGGACGCCAGTGAACCTGTGCTCGAAAGCCAAGGCAGCGCGGAGCCTCCCAACGCCGACGTTATGGACTTCAGCGCAGGAGTAAGCGGCCTACCCTTTGGGAAGCGGCCCCATGATGAGAGCGCCGGTGAGGATCTGCAGCCTGGTGGTGGCAGTGACGAGCCGCCATCGAAAGCACCGGGGTTCGACGTTCGACGTTGAAGCCTCGACCGAACGTTTCGTCCGAGACGCGGCAGGCGGGGAAACCGCCTCCGTAGTTTGGACGGGACCTAATGCATGTGAGTGCAGGTGGTGCGTCAGCCGTCATAGCCTGTTTTCGGTTGTGGCTCTTTGATTGTTTATGGAAGGTGGCAAGTGTGGTGGTCAGGCACGCCTCAGTACACATTCAGACATCCCGTTGGGAGGCCTGATACGAGCGCGTACGCTTCGGAACCTCGGACAAGCAGAGCCACATTGACGATTGAGGTAGGCATCACACGGATCGGGCGCCTTTTTCTCTAGACGCATGGCAATTAAGCTAGATGTCCCATTACGTGTAGCAACCTTCAATGTTAGAGGGCTTGGAGCCCGAAGGCGGCAATGCCAGTTGAATTGCCTGCTGCTAGATAATGAAATAGACTTACTAGCCGTTCACAAGTCGAAGATAGAATCTCAGGACCATGCAGACCGCATGGTGTCTGTTTTTCATGCAAACTTTGATGTGTGTGTTTGTCACTCTGTGGGAGCATCAGGCGGATGCCTTCTTTTCATTCGCAATACTTTGGGTATAAGCGTACACTACGTATTTGCATGCGAAAGTGGCCGACTCTTGGTTGTTGACTTTTTGTTCTCAAATTTATTTTGGCGTGCTGTCTGTATGTACGCCCCCTATGTTGAAAGTGATCGTCAAAACTTCTTTTGTTCAGTCGAGCCGTACTTGAAATGTGACAAAATTTTGCTTGTATTGGGTGATTTTAACTGTGTGTGTGCTGCTACTGATCGAGTGAAGATTAGATCAGTGAAAGACAAGAGCGCTGAACTGTTGAATGTATTTGTGCATGACTATTGCTTGGAAGACATTGGAAATGTGTTTTCTTATGGAACCCGTCCGGAATACACGCACTTTCAATGCGATAGTCAGGCGAGACTAGAGAGGCTGTATGTATCTATTGATCTCGTTCCAATTTGTACCGACTATAATGTAAAACCTTTTTCGTTTAGTGATCATTGCCTTGTTAGTGCGACTTTTGGAAGGAAGGTTAAGAAATCTGTTTTCAACTGGCATCTATGGAAACTGAACGAGAAAAGTTTGGAGGATGAAGAGTTTGTTAAGGCAATCACGAACGATTTGGAATGTTTGCTTAAGGGGCATGAAGAAAGCCATGCAGATAAATAGGAAAGATTTAAAGAGCAGGTGAAGATAAAAGCAATAGAAAGGAGCAGTGTTATTCGGTACAACAGAAAGAAACAGAAAAGGAACTTCATGGACAACTTGAGTGTCTGTTGTGCATGGAAAGCTGTACGCCGGGGAAGTTCACTAAGCAAATAAGAGATGTGAAATCTCATTTAGAAAGAATCGACGCTGAGAAGTACAGAGCCGCGGTTATACGCGCAAGAATCGATAAACTGTGGGCTGGCGAGGCGCCGACAAAGCGAGCGCTATCAGATGAAAAAAGGTACGCTTGCCAGAAGGAAATCAGGCAAATAAGACATGAAGGGCAGATTACGAACGATGCTAAAGATATAAAGTGTGCGATTCTGAAATATTTTGCTGAGCGTCTGAGTAATACGCGCGAACATAGTGAAGGGTTTCCAATAGAATATTTACGGCTAATGCCAACGCTCGAAGATCGTGTGAAAGAGAGAGTTGAAATGCCTATTACAATGCAAGAGATAGAAAAGGCCGTAGATGACCTCCCATGTGGGAAAGCCCCTGGACCAGATGGGCTGAGCGCCTCCTTTTACAAAGCATTTAAAAACCATGTTTCCAGCCTTATGTTGGAAGTGATAAGAGAAGCCTACGAACGCAAACAAGTGCCATTATCATTTACTATGTCCCACATCGTACTTATTCCAAAAGGTGATGATCCAGAGAAACGCCTGTTGGTGAAGTCTTATAGGCCATTAAGCCTGACAAATGTTGATTACAAAATCTTTATGAAGGTTTTAGCGAAGAGATTGCTGAGTGTAATAGCTAAATTAGTCGGACCGCACCAAACGTGCGGCATAAGAGGTCGCAGCATCGCCACAAATACACATGTGGCGCGAACCGTACTGGAATGTATAGACACGCTTGGAAGTCAGGTTGCCATGATTCAGCTGGATTTGGGATTTGGAAAAAGCGTTCGATCGAGTATCGCACGACATCCTTTTCTCCATTCTAGAGCATTGTAACCTGGGCTCGGTAATCGTGGAGGGAGTGAAAATGGCGTACGCAAACTGCTCGACGCGTATTATAGTGAATGGCGATCTCACTGACAGTCTCGAAGTGCGTTCTTCGGTGAGGCAAGGATGCCCACTCTCTCCTCTGCTTTTTGCAGCCTATCTCGAGCCATTATGCTTGGCCATTCTCAATAATCACTGTATCTCGGGTTTCAAGCTTCAGTCGGCGCATGTGAAGCTACTTGCATACGCGGACGACATTGCAGTACTTTGTAAAAACAGAGAGAGCATTTGTGAAGTGGTTAACGTTGTTGAAAAGTTTTGTGACCAGACTGGATGTCGGGTTAACTGGGAAAAAAGCTCCGGATTTTGGCAAGGCTTATGGGATGCTGAACCGGCTTCTTTCTCCCGATTGCAATGGTCTTCCTTGCCAATGTAGTATCTGGGTGTGCCCCTACAATGTTATCACGATCCTAGCTTACACTGGAAGGAAGAAACAAATAGATAGCGAGAGAAAACGGAAGCATGCCAAGGAAGGCAACTGTCAACCTTTTCACGCGCGTTCATCTGCAATGTGTTTTTGATTTCCAAGATATGGCATGTAATGAATGTTCTATGTGCGTCACGAACTGCCATTCAAAAAATTCATCGTGTGTTCGCGGTTTTTCTTTGGACTTCGACCTGGAAAAAGACAAGGCGAACGAATTTATTTCTTTCTTTAAAAAGCGGAGGAATCGGATTGATTCATTTGTTTCTGCGCCAAGTGGTATCGCGCTTTTTTTTTTTCTTCGCGACCAAAATGACACCTTTTTAAGAACAGCCATACAAGTGCGGCTGCAAAGGCTGTTACCAGGATTTGTTGTCTCCTCAAGTGAAAACATGCGTGGTGCTGTCACAGGATATTTGCGCGAGGTAGTTCTCTCTTACAAGTTGTTAGAAGTGCGTTTTTCCCTTGAATATTTGTACAGCGTTCGCAAGAAAAAGCTGTATAAGGACCTATTGGAAATCATGCTGCCGGCACCTTTGTATAGGTAGCCTTACCGTGGAGGCCCAGGACAGGATATTTTAAAAGGAGTGAAGAGGATGCCAGTTAGACCGGCCGCCAAAACGTTCTTTTTTAAGTTGCACTCGAACACTCTACCCGTCAAAACCTGGCTTCACGAAAAAGGAATCTATGTCCCTTGGACGACAAACTGCCAGCATTGCAAGAAGCCAGAGGCAATCGAACACATATTCTTAGACTGCTGAGATGTATTTCATTGGGACGTGCAACAAAGAACAATTAAAAAAGAGCTGCCACTAAACCCTTATGGCATCCGTTTTTTTACCGGTGGAGAACGAAGACGTACTTTATGATTTCATAATGCTTCTAGGCCACCACAGCTTGTAGAAAACACGAACACAAGTAAGGCATGAAGATATTAACATTCGCAGTGTACGTGAAAATTTTGTTGAAAGTGCTGTTTATCTACGGGAATGTATCTGCGCGCTCCCCGACCCACCACAGTGAGCAGAAGTTCTGGATGACCTGATAAAATTGAAGAAATTTTAACCTCACAGACGTCAGCTCAAGGGCAGCTAAAGTGTTTTATTAAGTGCGACCATTTCGTGTTCATGTATACTTCGGAAATAAAGAAAAAAAAAGCTATAGCTCAGTGTGTACAGCACTGGTCTTGTAAACCAGCGGTCGTGAGTTCGATCCTCACTGGCGGCTATTGCACTGCCTTCCTTTTTTGCTCAAGAAAAATAATACGATTCGGTCAAGCGAAGTAAAACCGTCGTTCAGAAGCCGCTATAGCTCAGTGGTCATTCTACTTCCGGCCACCGTAGTGAACGGTCGCAGAATCATGTGCTCCAGCGGAGCGGCGATAGCGGCCCTTTCCAGCCGCGGAAACAGGATCGACGACATGGAAGATAGCGAGTATCAGATTATTCTGCCAACTTTGCCTACCGGACGCGTTGTTTTTAACACGCTTTTTTTGCACGGTGATGTGCGAATCAGGCCATACAGGGTCAAAGATTTCCGCGACGCCCTTGCCAACGCTGGTGCGCTCCCCGACGTCGTGGCGTTGGGGGCGTATCAGATCAACCATGTTTGGGCGGTCACGTTTAGCAGCACAGAAGCAACGAAGAAATTGGCGGCTTTCAAGGAACTCGATGTTAAGGGACGCCGTTGCCTTATTATCGATCCCGAAGACCAACAGGTGAAGCTGCGACTTCACTGGATGTTGCACGGTGTGGCAGACGACGACATCCGAACGGCTTTTGCTGCTTTTGGGAATGTGACCGAGGTGACCCGGGAGAGGTGGAGAGTTCAAGGCGTCAAGGAGAAGGGGTCCACCACGAGGACTGTGCTCCTGAAATTGAAACCCGGCATTAAGGTCGACGACTTACCTCACCAGCTGCGAGTAGCCGGAGAGCTAGCCCTTGTCGTGGTGCCTGGGCGAGCGATGCAGTGCCTGCGCTGCCGCGGTACCGGTCATGTTCGACGAGAATGTAAAGTACCGCGTTGTCTAAAGTGTAGACGCTACGGACATGACGAGGCTGCCTGTGTGCTTTCGTACGCTTCGGCCGCGGGACATGGAACTACGGAACGGTCGGCGGAGCTCACCATGGACGTAGTCGAGGCGGAGGAGGCGGCGAAAGGTGCCGGAGAAGTGAGAACGCAGACACGGGAGACAGATTCGTCGGTGGACTCGGCAAAAAACAGCAATGCTTCGAGAGAGGTGGGGAGAGCAGACTCGAAACCTGAGCTCCCTAGCAATGAGGAAGGCACGTCACCGGAGCCGGCGAACGGTATGGAACAGGATAATGCGGAGGAGCACTCGGACACCAGCGGTGTTCGTAAGCCAGGCGTCCCAGCCCCAGCCAAGCGATCCCACACGCAGTCCGAACCCGAAGGTAACCAGGCGTCAGCCCCCAGCGTCGACGAGCCACCAGCAAAAACGGGGCAATCCCGGCTGTCCACGCTACGTCCGAGGCCAAACATTTTATCAGAGAGACGGGCAGCGGATAAAGTGCCCCCGCTGCCGGGTCAGCCACTAGCACCGGACGGGGATGGATCCAATGACGGCGTCTAGCATCGCGCTAGACGGGAAAGGTAAGCACCATGCTTTCGGTCTCTTCACCCTTGATGAAAATGGCGCCTGAAACCACCTTAAGAGTAGCCACGTTAAATGTCAGAGGATTGGCAGGCAAAAAGAAGCAGAGCCAGGTGCACCGGCTCTTAACTGACCACAATATTGACGTGCTTGCCGTGCAAGAAACTAAGGTTGATGGGGATGAAGAGACCGGGAGCATGGTGCGACGTTGCACGGCTACATTTTACGCCATTGTTAGCCACGCAGTTGGGACATCGGCCGGGTGTGTATTGTTTGTCAAAAAGCTGCCTGGTCTGGTTGTAAAGGGCTACTCCTCATGCTCTTCTGGACGGTGGGTTGTGGCTGATTGTGGATACAGCGGTGTTGAGTGGCGCATTATTTGTGTGTACGCTCCTAACTGTGTGGAGGAAAGAACAGTGTTTTTCGAGAATCTCATGCAGCAGTTAAGTACGGAAAGGCAGGTAGTATTGCTAGGCGATTTTAACTGTGTGCTGAATGCTCGAGACAAAACCAGCACACGCGGATTCAGAGACAAGAGCACGGAAATGTTATGCCAGTTAACAAGCGAATGGAATATGGAGGATGTGGCTGATTGCTTGGAAGGACCGCGTGCCGTTCAGTACACGCACTTCCAAGGTTCTAGCCACGCGCGTCTGGACAGAATTTACGCGTCGCTGGATTTGATTCCTTCATGCAATGAATACCGAGTTGTGCCTATGACATTCACGGATCACTGTTTGGTGCAGTGCTTATTCGGCACCAAAAAACGAAGCAATGTATTTAGCTGGGAGTTATAGAAATTGAACAATAAATTGCTTAAGGATGATGCCTTTAGACGCGTGGTATTGAATGAATTGATTAAAGTGAGACCAGGGACTTTGCTCGAAATCTGGAAACAGTGGGAGTTGTGCAAGGAACAGATTAAAATTAAAGCCATTGACAGATCAAGTTGCCTGGTGTGCGAGAAGAAAATTACAGAAACCCAGCTTAATGCTTTGCTTGCAAAACTACACGAACAGGAATGTAAGGCACCCGGCAGATGGATAGAAGATATTCGAAAAATAAAAGAACAAATTAACTTGATAGAAGAAGACAGATACCAAGGAGCGTTAGTGCGTGCAAGAGCGGAAAAATTGGCCATGGATGAGACGCCGACAAAAAGATCGTTGGGAATAGAAAAAGCAAATGCAAGGCGAAATCACGTGGCAGAGGTAGATTGGGCAGGACGCACAGAAACCGATAACGAAGGAATCGCGAAAGCTTTCCGGGAGTATTATGAAGATCTATTTTCGTCCCGAGAGGTTTATTTCGACCGTTTTAAAGAATCCTTTCTTGACGCGATGCCAAAAATTGACGAGGAACAAAAAGAAAGACTGGAGCGGCCAATAAGCGAAAAAGAAGTGCAGCAGGCAATAGAAAATTTAAACCCTGGGAAATCACCCGGGCCTGATGGCCTGAGTGCGGCTTTTTATAAAGCGTTCAAGGAACAGCTATCACCTTTGTTGTGTGCCTTATTTAATGAAGCGTATGAACTGAAGGCACTGCCTGCGTCTTTCGGATCGTCGCACACAGTACTTATTCCGAAAACTGACCAACCAGATAAGCTTAGGCAGTTGTCGTCTTACAGGCCCATAGCTCTGACAAACGTTGATTACAAGATTTATATGAAGGTACTTGCTGGCAGATTACAAACGGTTATATGCGAACTAGTGGGCCCTCACCAAACGTGCGGTATCAAAGGGCGATCTATCTTTCAGAACATTCACAAAGCGCGAAGTGTGCTTGAATGCTGCGATGCAACTCATGCATGTGTTGCGTTACTGCAGTAGGACTTGGAGAAAGCTTTTGATTGTGTGGCACATACTATTCTGTTCAGTATATTAGACTATGTTAATGTCGGCTCTGTTATTCGAGAGGGAGTGGCCTTGGCGTACCGTAACTGCACTACGAGATTAATTGTCAATAAGTCACTGGGGGCCCCCATCAACGTACGACGTTCGGTGCGCCAAGGTTGCCCCCTCAGCCCTCTTTTGTTCGGCATTTATATTGAAACATTGTGTTTAAGCATCCTACAAAACAATGACATTGATGGGTTTCGACTGCAGGAGTCAGAAGTCAAATTGCTGGCTTACGCAGACGACGTTGCGATTTTTTGTGTGAATAAGGAGAGTATAAACAGGACAGTGGATGTGGTAAAACATTTTAGCAAAGTCACAGGGAGTAAAGTTAACTGGAGTAAGTGCCTGGGATTTTGGCACGGAGAATGGCAGCTGACCCCCGACACTTTCGCTAATGTGTCGTGGGTTACAACGCCTGCAAAGTACTTGGATGTACCCTTGGAATTTTACAAGGAAAGCGAGCCATACTGGATAGAGCAGGTCAGAGAAACCCGTGAAAAAGCGGAGAAATGAAAAAGCGCTCAATTATCAATATTTGCAAGAGCCGCAGTTTGCAACCTGTTTTTAATTAGTAAGTTATGGTATGTAATGCAAGTGTTGCATTTCTCCCGTGTAAATGTGCAAAAATTGCATCGAGTTTTTGCGGTGTTTGTTTGGGCCTCGAGTTGGGAGAGGTGCAGTCGGACAAATTTGTTCCGGCAGGTGAAGCATGGAGGGCTTGGTCTGGGTCATTTGTATGTGCGACAGATTGTCAACCGGTTTATGTTTTTTAGGGATGCCACTGATCCATTCCTGCGCACAGTGTGTCAACAAAGACTTGGTCGAGCGTTGCCTGATTTCGTAGTTTATACTCAATGTATGCCGGGCTCTCTTTTTGGATTCTTTAGGGAAATTGCTTTGAGTGTGAAATTCTTAAGCGCACGTTTTTCGAAAGAGTATTTAAGTAATGTTAACAGGAGAACATTATACAAGGATGTTTGTGAAGTGGTGTTCCCGCTGCCCTTGTACCGAGCTTTATACTATGGAGGCACAGGAAGTAATGTATTAAAACGCGTAAAGAAAATGCAAGTTGCTACGGGAGCTAAAACTTTTTTCTTTATGCTACATACCGGTACTTTGAGTGTAAAATCATTTATGGAGGAAAAGGGTATTTTCCTACCGTGGGGGGCCAAATGTCTCATCTGCAAACAGCCAGAGACAATAGATCACGTGTTTTTGCATTGCTGGGAGGGGGTATATTTGTGGGATGATCTGCAAAGGACAATTAAAAAACAGATGCCACTTGATTCCCATGGCATTAGGTATTTGCCATTGGATAACCACGATGATATGCCGTTAGAACAGGTTATCTTAATGTGCCTCCACAGTATATGGCACGCACGAATGGCTGGTTATCACTGCGATCCAGATGCACGGCCAGCCCGCATGTATTTCCGTTAAAGTGTGCAGCGATGGCTCGACGTGCTTAAATTGCAACCATGTGCT
>JAJIZL010039169.1:0-27570 GCA_023969395.1 Amblyomma maculatum
GAAAAAATATGACGGCGACGTTGCATTGATCACTGACTGTGAAAATCATACCACGTCTCTAATGTATACAAAACAAGCGGTAACAGGTAAAAGAAATTTGTGAGCAACTGATATTATTTGAATGTGCTGTTAAACCTGAGAACGTTTCCGCGCTGGTTTACCCTCGAAAAGTTTCGCTTAGATGGAATTGTTCACACGCTCCATTAGCTTCCCTCACGCAACAAAAACAAAATTTGTAAGATCTTGAGCTCTTACTAGTTTGCCGGTTTCTCGTGACGATGACGTGGAGAAGATATCCTATCCTGTGGTTCACTCAAGGTGTTCGGTGCTTGGTACTTCTTCGTGCTGAGGCGTTTTCCACGTTCAGGGGGGTTTTGATCAGGTTTCAGGTAGCTTTCTACGATTTGGTAATGTAAAGGTTTCATTACCTTGCGCACAGGCATATCTTTCACTTACCCGGAAGGGGGATCGGCAGATTGGTTCGCCAGACTGCCGATTTAAAGCTTGGCTCTGGATTCATTTGCTAAAAATAGTGTCGATGTGATTCCTGTTGCACTCATATCGATAGGCGATGGAATGCTGAAAATGAAAAATCCGAAAACTGTTCAGCAGCAACTCAAGACTATGACGGATCACTACCTTGATATCTCTGAGGTGCAACCTTTCGGGAGACGAGGTATAGTTTGCAAATCTGGAAACATTAATTGTGTGTCAGATCTGCTACTCTGCTGAGTTTTTACCTGGATTTCTGTCAAAGCCTTTATTCCTGAACAGCTGGCTTGCACTAAGGGTACTGTGCGTGGAGTGGATCCTGCATCTATGGCTCAAGAAATTTTGGAGGAATTTCAGGACGCAGGACCTGGTGTTCTTTCAGTGTATCGCTGCTCTCGCATGGTCGCCGGGGTGCGTGTTGCTACAGAGTCACTTATAACAACTTTTGTCGATCTCATGTGTCCATCTGAGCTACAAATTTGGCCAATTGTCTATCGCATTGACCCGCTGCGTCCTCGCCCCCTTCAATGTACCAACTGGTGGCGATTTGGACACAGTGGAAGAGCGTGTAAGTCTGCGACTAGATGCAGGGTGTGTGGGGAAGGACACTCTTCTAATAGCTGTACCACCGCAAAACCTAGCTTTTGCCTATGTAGTACCGAGCACTGGGCTGATGTTTCCAGTTGTGAAAAACGTTCTCAGGATCAGGCGTTACTAGAATTAATTCAAGAGAATCGTTGCTCTCGAGCAGATGCTTATGCCCTTCTTGATCGGAAAAGGCACACTTATGCCAACTGTGTGCGCCCTTCTACTCCAGACTTTGAGGCCACGTTGTCTACCGCAATTGTGACAACGGTTGAAAAAGCCCTTTCTGTCGTGGTTGACCGTATGCTTACCAGCTTTACTGAAGCCTTGTCTGGTATTGTTGGTAGCCAGTTATCTTGCCCACCTCAACCTGTGCTGACTCTAGCATCTATTTCATCTCAAAACCTGTGCTGAAAGTTTAAATGCAGCTTCTCCTCTAGTGCTGGCTCATGTGCAGCCTATCGACAGTGTCCCTGTAAGCATTTCTCGCAAAGGTGTTTGCTGTAATGATGTTGAAATGGCATGCCCTACTCAGAAGCTGCTCGCCTCCACCTCACCCTCTAAGTCTTCCATTTCCCAGACCAAAACTAAAAAAGGGCCTTCCAAAGTTTTACCGCAATCCGATGTGTTAAAAGAGGCTGTTGCGGCCTCAATTTTAGGTAAGTAATCATGCCAGGTGTACAAGTTCCTAATTGGAATTGTCGCTCTATCGTATCTTCACTTCCAGATTTATATCTACTCATTTCAACACATAAGCCAGACATAGCGCTCTTGCAAGAAACTTGGCTCTCCCCCGCAAAGTCATTTACTGAAATTTCGTGTTTTCCGCGCCGAACGTGTAAACGTATAAGGGCAGTGGCTTATTAACTTTGATATCGTCAAAATTATGTCACCAGGCAAAATTAAGCAAAACGTTAATGAATGCTGAGTGTGAGATTTTGGCTGTTGATATCACATTGACGCAGTGTGGTCCTGTCATAGTCACTAACGTCTACTGCCCACAGGTGTACGTAGCTAGCAGAGACTATTTTGACAGATTACTTACAAATTCTAATACGGTTGTTATTGCAGGTGATTTTAACTCGCACCATACTCTTTGGGATAAATACTCTGACTCACGTGGACAGTTGTTATGGACGTGGATGTCAGCAAATACTGTGCGCTGCCGCAATTCTCGGGCTATAACATTCATGAGCGCAAATTCGCGATCTCCCTGGCGTTATCCCTGGCAGCAGGTGGGATAGGTATATGAGGACGGTCAACAGTAGACAGTGGTACATCTAGTGACCACTTGTCAATAACATTTACCATCATGAAGAGCCCAACACGAGATATCACTTTTGACCGTAAACTAGTAACGCTCAATATGCAGCTTCGCTACGCTCCTCCCTCAAATCAAACCTTTGTTCATCTAGAACCGATAAAGCACAACAGGTATTTTCCTCAATTGCTAATGCTACTGTAGATTCCTAGCTCATTGCGCGGTCGGCAGTAAACAATAAGTCGCCATCCCCATGGTGGAATGATGCGGGTGAGAAAAGCCTCCGCCGTAGGAAAGCAGCATGGAAAAGCCTTTCTTATAACCAGAGCCCAGTAAACTGGATAAACTACAAATTTTGTTCGCCGTCATTTAAAAGAGCAATAGCTCAGGCAAAGGACGAGTACAACGAAAATTTAAATATTTATTTGTCAAACCCTAAGCACAGGAAGGCTTTGTATCGTTTCATGGAACGAAATAAAAACTCACACATTTCTCTGTCATTAGGTTCAGTAGTGTTTTCTCCACAGGAGCAAAGGATGAGTTGGAACAAATTGCACAAGGGCTAGCATTACGTTTCCAGGAGCAGTGCAGAGCTCCCTTGCACGCTCCCATTTCCTGCTCAAACTATGTTGAGGTTGAAAGGTCAGAACTCCTATCTGTGATTTCTTCCATGCAAAACTCGGCTCCAGGTTGGGACGGGGTTACGGTAAGTATGCCCAAAATATTAGCAAATGAATTCACTCAGGATCTCCTGGATCTGATTAACGAATCATTAGAATCTGCCTGGCTGCCGCACGTCTGGAAAGTGGCGAAAATTATATTAATCTTGAAAGACCCTGGTAAAGGATTGCATGCTGAGAACATTTGGCCGATAGCTTTGACTTCGAATCTAGTAAAATTAATAAAAAGAATTGTGCATGGCCGCCTCTCAAAGCATATTTCAGAGGTTAATGCCTTGAGTTCTTCACAGATTGGTTTCTGCAATGGATGCTCAATATGGCCGTCTCGTGTAGATTTAGAGAGCAGGATTCACCTTGCAATGTGTAACAAGGAGGTATCAGCGTTAGTGACGTTCGACATTGCTAAGGCCAATGACAGCATTTAGCATTCTATTTTATTAATCAAGTTGTCATTATTAAGACCTCCGTTCTAGATTTATGCGTGGATCAGGGAATTTCTGAAAGGTCGAGAATTCTTTTGCACTGATGGCTCATTAATCTCAGACACCTATGCACAGACAAGAGGAGTGCCTCGGGGCTCTGTGCTCTCACCACTCCTTTTTAATATATTAATGTGCGATATTACGGTTCATCCTGATGTCACTGTATATGTATATGCAGATGACATAGCATTCTTGGCCTCTGCAAAAGATATTCATGACCTCTATCGTTGACTACAGGCTTACCTAAATACACTTGAGGTCTCGTTGAAAAAAAATTAAATTTGTTTTAAATGTGTGCGAAAATAGCATGCTAGTTTTTAAAACCAAACCCCCTTATATGTTTCATTAAACTACCACTCATATGTTATAGCTCAAGTGAAATCTGTGCGGTATTTAGGCATTACGTTTGATGCTAGTATGGATTGGAGGCCTCACATCAAGTCTAATGTTCGGAAAGGTGAGCGTGCCCTTGGTAGGCTCATACGGATAATAGGAAATTTGGTAAGCGTAGAGGTACTCTTCTACTTCTGTATAAAGCCTAT
This sequence comes from Amblyomma maculatum, assembly GCA_023969395.1. Lineage (NCBI taxonomy): Eukaryota > Metazoa > Arthropoda > Arachnida > Ixodida > Ixodidae > Amblyomma > Amblyomma maculatum. The sequence goes on from JAJIZL010039169.1 coordinate 4,043, forward strand.
GAGAGACCGATTCTGGAATTTGGCTGCATTCTTTTTTCTGGGTGTCCAAAATATAAGCTGCATCCTTTGCTGCTTTTAGAAAGACGGGCGCTGCGCCTCAGCCTAGGGCTTCCCCAAACAGTCTCTAGCACGGTTCTGTACTTGAAGGCCCGCATTCCGGACCTTAACTCCCGTTTCCGCCTTCTAACTGTTAGATCATGCTTGCGATCATTTGAGGCTTCTCCCGGTGTGGCTATAACTATTCTTGTGTCAAACCCCGCCATTTTTCTCACTCACCAGGGGCCAAGGGTCTGCATGCCACAGGTTGTTTTCACGCAGAGCATTTTAGCAAACATTGGTGTGGACCTCGGTTCTATACGTCCTATTTGGTTGCTCAACGTTCTTTGTGGATAAAAATTATGATTCTATTTTTTCATCTAATGTGAAGCATTTACCTTCAAGTCTAATATCCAGTCTCCTATGTGATCACCTCGAAAAGTTCCCTGATCACACTGTAATTGCAACTGATGCGTCTGTGACTGCGCAGAGAGCAGCGATTGGAATTTTTTCAGTCTCTTTCGTGAAGTGTTTCGTTGCGTGTCCCCGGATTACACATCAATATTTTTAGCAGAGTTTATGGCAATTGGGCTAGCACAACTGAAGTTCCTGCAGTCAATCAAAAATAATTTTTCGATCAGACTCTCTTTCTGTTTTGTTGTCACTGGAGTCAGCATGGGATGCTCTGTTGAGCTGCTCACTAAAGTATTTCATACCGGGGTGGGTGCAAGAAACACGCTTCATCTCGGTCCCCGGTCACAGCGGTATTTTCCAGAACGAAGCGGCAGATGTCCTGGCTAAATCAGCTCTTGATGCATCTGTTTAATGTACCATCCCTAATATCACCATTTTTGGAATGTTCCGTTTGCAGCGTTATAAGTACCTAGCCGCTTCATGCAATGGTCCTTTGCTATCTACAACCGAATACCAGCATCTCATATGCTCATGGAAAGTTCATTTATGTAAATCACGGGAATGTGAGGTAACGATTATTCTCATGAGATGCAGGATCCCTCGACTAAATCTTTATGTAGATGCGGGATCAGCCCCACAAACCTTTGCGAGGCTTGCCGTGAGATTGAAAATATTGATCACTTCCTTCTCGCTTGCCGAAGGTTTTCACATCAGAGGAGGGTACATTTAGAAATTACAATTGCACGCTTGGGATTTATGTTGTCGGTCCTGCTTCTACTCTCCTTCGGTGCGAGTGCGAAAGGATTTGCGTTGCCTCAAATTTGTCAGTACTTACGTAACTACATTACAGCTACGGACAGATTCTCTTGCTAGTTGTATTCCAAATTTACAAACTTCCAAATTTTTGCTTCGTATTTTTTCTTTCAATCAATTTTGTGATCTTAAATTTTATGTTTTTGTTTAGTTGACAATTACTTTAATTTACTTATTCAGTTTGTGTAGGACATTTGGCAGTCCACACTGAACGCTGGCCAATCCCCCTTCGTGGGTATGTGCCATATATCAAGGCAGAAGAAGAAGAAGAGACGGAGGAAATGCTTTAGCCGTCAAGCTATTAAGCGAAGCTAAGTGAAATTCTTTATTTCCATTTTCTGTAGTAATGCTCAGGTCACTGTCCTGCGGCACTTTGTAAATACATAATTTCGAGAATAGTGTTGGCACGGCGCGCTGCACACGTTGTGGATGTTCAGGGCATAAAATGCGAGGTCGTTTTCTCTTTGTACACTTCAGTCCACACAATCATTTTGCTAAAGAAGCATACCATTGAGAAACAAATGATGGAATGTAGTTTAGGCTGTTTATTTAGGGCAAAGGGGTTTCAAGTGCCTGTAGGTCTCGCCAGTAAAGGGTGCACTAATATAGCGTGACGTCGAAGTAGGGTGCTTTGGGAGATTTGGTAATAATCCATCGCATCGAACAGCAAGAGTAAACGCGGTGACAGAAGAAACGACGACACAGGACGAGCGCTCGTCCTGTGCCATCCTTTCGTCTGTCCCCGCGTTTTTTTCGCGCTATTCGATGCGATGGATAGGACTTTTTTGTGTGTGTGTCTGATATAGCACACTCTTGCAGATATATACGTTGAGGCGGGTAATGCGAAGTAAATTTTGGATTCTCTCTCTCTCTATCTCTCAGGGCCTAACAGGCTGTTCAAACGGGATTGGAAACAAGAAAAATAGAGTACACAGTGTGAAAATTAGTATATAAATGTTAGTGCTAAGAATGACAAGCTGCTGTTCATTTGCTCGTAATGTTATCCTCTGGGGATGTTTTGCGACATGTTGAAGAAGAGAGACTCATTTTAAGCATTCACTTGAAGCCACGTAGACGTAGGTTTAGAGGAAGTATATCTGATTCCTCTACACACCGTCCGGTGAAGTCCATGTGTACAGACGCCTCTTGTGCTGTTGAAAATGAGTATTCGCTATGGTCAGGTTATTTTCTTGACAAAACTCTACTAGCCTGTGCCCAGCTTCATTTGGCTCACCAAGACCGAACTTGCCTGTAATTCCTGATATTTATTCACTCCCCACCTTAGCATTACAGTCGCCTATGAGAAAAAGGACGTCTGATGATGGAGTGCATTTTAAAAGGCTTGCAGGTCAGCATAAAATCTCTCAACGTCAGCTTGTTCAGCAGTAGTGGTTGGTGCATAGACTTGGATAACTGTTATGTTTAAAGGGTGACCTTGGATCCGAAGGGAAATCATTCGGTCGTTTTTGGGGTTGTACCCTAGCACTGCTTTGCCCATTCTTCTGTTTACTATGAGAGCGATCCGATTTCTTCTCTTGGATTCGTGCCCACAATAAAAGACAATGTTCGCCGGAGTTAAATTTCTCCCATTCCGGTCCACTTGAGCTTGCTGATACCCAAGATATCAGTGTTCAATCTGTCCATTTCTCGCTTGACGACATCCAGTGTACCTTACGTCATAGATCTTACATTCCATGTTGCTATGTGATATATCTCCTTGCAACATCGGACTTTCCGGTCGCTTCACGACAAATCCACAACTGAGCGTCCTTTTGGCTTTAGCCCTGCCGCTTTCTTCGTTCTGGAGCCACTACGAAGCGCACTTTCTTCATCGGCAGTAACATGTGGGACGCCCTCCAACCTGGGGGCTCATCTTCCGGCTCCATATCAATAATGCTATTGTGACTGGTTATACGGTTTTCTTGGCAGGAAATACTTGAGTGGGTTGCCATTACATTCTCCAATGAATCCTATTTTGTCACAACTGTGTGCCGTGACCTGTCTATCTTGGGTGGCCTTACACAACAGAGCTCACGACTTCATCAATTTTCGCATGCCCCTCCGCCACGACAAGGCAGCGATCAATGAAGGGGAATGCCTTGAAAACCTTGTAATAATTCAAACTAAAACTGAACAGCTGGTTGTTAGGACATGCTGCTCCAGTCATGACCATGGCCTTGGTTCGTACTGCCTGTCCTTTTTGGTGTTCAGGGTGATCGTTGAGGGGAACGACCTCTCATCGCTCTTTTGTAGTTCTGATATGGTAGTTCCCGTTATTGATAGCGCTTGCATAGTATACCACATTATACTGATAGCTACCTTTTTACACTGTGCACCCTAGGAGGTGTAATCGTCGAGTACCATAGGTATATATAGTATGAGTTTGTGTAAGCGTGAGACGGTGTTTCTCTACCTTTATTGGTTCGATGGCGAAACGAAGAGTAGGAGATGGGCATACAATTCAAAAGGAACTTATACAAGAGTTGTGGAAACGTTGAATTCATTGGAAAACTTCTCGACATGGGGATTGTTGTATTCCTTCCGTATTATTAAAGCAGTAGTAGAAGCAGGAGGCACACAAGAGGGAAACATACACGAGAATTTAGAACAAGAAGCAGGCTCAGTGGCGGTATCACCTTGCATCATATCCCCTCTCCCTCCACTCCCGCATATCTCATTACACCAGCCATTAGCTCTGAGTATGGTCAACGGTCCCGCATCATCAACTTTTCGGCATCTTTTTTTCTTCGCACTGCAACGTACAGGATCGGACTTTCCCACAACGTACTGCCATCAAATGCCCAAAACGTTTTCTAAACAATTTATGCAACCAATCCCATGACGTCACGTGACCTGTAAAACCAAATATTTCTTGTTTTGCAAACCTTATGCAATATCCCCAGCGTGAAGTCTAAGTTAGTAAAGTGAAGTGCAGTGAACTACGTCCTTGTAGGAGACGATTAGTGATTGCAAAGGGACCTCAGAAATGACAGTGGGTTAGAATACTAGAAGACAGTAAGCACTAAGGGAACCAAGAAGCGCCAATATAGGCGGACCAAGATTAGTCAGAGGAAAAACAGATGGAAGGGGGATGACCAGGTAAAAATGTACCTGTGGTGGATAATAGCGGAAACCAGATACTATGACAACTTACCTCAAATTATTAGTAGGTGCTGCGAAGAAAAATTACAATTAAAGAGAGGGAACGCAGAGAAGGAAATAGGGGGTTAGAAAGATATTAACCACTATTGTGTAAAGGGCTACCTTAAGAGGAGGAAATAAATGGCAAAAAGGAAAACTATGGTTCGTAACATCACCAAGAGGGGACGACGATCGAGAGAAAATGATAAACAAAACACAATATTTTTAAAGGAGACATAAAACTTCGGCGCACTTAGATCACATTTCTAGGTGGGAAATCTTGGAAAAGTGCAGGATTCAGGCTTTATGAAGTGCCGTCAAGAATGAATTGAAGGCATTTGGTATATATATATATATATATATATATATATATATATATATATATATATATATATTATGTATTGTGATTTTCCTACTCAGTTACTTCTCTCAAATATATTCCCCCTTATCATCAGTGTTCAGTGAAATCGTTGTCCAGCCACTGCCTCAAACACAATGCATGCGGCCGGTTATCACAATTAAGCCTTTGCGTAACCTTCACCTTCACGACAGAGATAATTTTGTAATGCTAACCCCATAACTGGCCTTGCTCAACAATTCGTAAAGGTAGAAATATTCACAAGCTTTTCTGCTTCTCACACGGCATTTTAATTAGTGATGAGTTTTGTGGCGTTGCGCCTTTATATGGTTTTTCGCTTAGGAATACTGAATGCTCCGAATGCAGAAAAGAAGCCATTAAATGTCCGCGGATATTCGATGCTTAAAGTAATAGAAAAATACAATTTTGGTTGCATAACAGAAATGATTACTACTTATATGCGTGCACTAATGGACGTTTGGGACTAGGCAAATAAACATTTATTGTATTCGCAAAATATCATAAATTAACTGAATAAAGTAATACCAGTTGTCAATTATCGCGAACTTTGTAGAACTATCGCTGAAGAGCCTCTGCATAATGTAAAAAAGCACTATCAGACGCATTATCTGTGGCAACATTATCGATATTACTACGCATATAGTAATGCTATAAATAGAATAACTGGTAACAAAAATATGGAATTCACCATCAATTGTGCTGTCGATAATACTGTTGGCAGCCGATGGAGAGCAGTGCTAGTGGCCGTATTTTTGCTCTATCTGTCGATTTTGTCGATAACGAGTTTACAGATATGTTATCATCACTGTTAAGCAGTCGAGCATCATAACAGCTTAGCTAATGTGGTAGAGCTATGCAAGTAGGGTGCATTGTTGTGCTTGTTAGTGCATGGATGATAGAATGTAGTGCAGCAGATGACGGACATAGACACGAAAAGCATTATTGACTAGCTTAGAACAAATCTTACTTTTTCGCAGCAGTACATTTATAAGACAGAAATAGACATGATATCCCATTTTCTGCCAGCATCAATCTCTAAGAAACAAGAGTTATTTATCGCTCAGAATCAGGAAAAAAGTGAGTGCACATGTGCGTGCATCTATCAGTCTTCTCAGCTTGGATTATTTAACCCCGCCAGGGTTTGACCAAACTGGCTAACCTAAAGCGTTTTTGAAACTCTGTGAAGCCTTAACGTCTGCTAGCGCTTTTGGTGTTATTAAACATTTAGACGTTTGGCCCACAGCATTTTTTATCGTTAGCAGGAAATAAAAAAATAAAAGTCGGGGTGGTGCAGTGGTTAGGCGGTGGAGTACTATGCCCAAGGATGACGGATCGAATCCTGGCTCAGCGGCCGCTTTTCACTGGAGGCGAACAGCAAAGCGCCCGTGTGCTGCGCGATTTCAGTGCACATTAAAATACACTAGGTGGTTGAAATTTCCATTGTCCCCTACTGCGGCGTCTCTCATAGACTGAGTCGCTTTGGGACGTTATTCCCCACTAGCCAACCAAGCTTCGGTTATTTCTCTTGTTATTCTGTTGTATCTCCTCCCACTCTCTTTGCTAGAGGAAAACATTGCAATTCAATCACTTACACCGAAGAACGTCTTCAACGAGCGATCCTTCTTGACGGTTTTGAATGTTGTGGGCACGGTCTATTAGTCGTTCACTCAAACATCTTCCACTTTGATCAATATATGGATCCCTGCACAACAATGGGACAAGATGTACCATACCTTCATTGTTTTTTGCTTATGGTTTTTTTTTTTGTGTTTAACAGGGCACCCAAGGATTTCCTTGCTATCATGTTTTCTTCGCTTCCACCGCTACACTCGAGGCACTCGAATTGTTCGTTTTTATTTTGCTGCCTTCCTCTTGTACACCGCTACAATTTGTTTATCGATTACGAAAGCAATAATTTCACATTCTAAAGGGAATCAAATAATTCTTAAGTGCACCTAAAGCATGGAAACGATAAGGCGCCTACGAAAAAGGTTTCGAATTTCATCTATTCAATAGCTGTGTGAATCGCTTAGCCGAAGGCATTGAACCATATCGATGACAAGAGTAAAAATAATTTAGAAATGTACAATGCAAATATAAGCTCAATGCAGCCGCCAACGTTGCTACAACATGAGTGCCAAGCATGTCTGGAATGTTATCCCCAAGTAAAACATTCAATCCTCCTTGTTTTAATACGGCTCCTTCAAAGTAACGCTGGGACGCACCACTGGCTGGGAATCACTGACTACTGAAATGTTAACAAGCAGCTAAGCATGCTCCATGCGCCGTCTATCTACAAACGGCGTGCTGATATTATGTCGTATAATAATGTGTATTAAATAGGAAAATAGGGACAGTAACGCAACTGAAATTATTATTAGTCATGACACATATTGGCCCATAATAATGACGTGTCATTTGTAAGCACCTTTCTTGCCTTTACCTGAACTACTTCGTCTGGAATAAGCATGGGCACAATGTGAACTTTCGTAGACAACTGTCTGCCTCAGGTTATCAATATGCAGGTCAGTTTAGCTTATGCTGCAATTAACATACCAGCTCTCACACTTTTTATTTTAGCTAAGTAATCAGTTTCCTCAAAAGGACGGTTGTTTTTCAAATTATTATGTTGAGTAATAAGCTATCTCCAATTGAGAAATTAATGTGGAAATAAATAATCGATTCTTACTTAACCTGACCGTTGCATTAAAGCTTGAAATTAAGTATTCGCTCATCTCTAGAAAGAATACTTAAAGCTCCTACGAAGCACATTCACAAGGTGATGCGCGGTGCCTGCGAGTGACCCTTGAAGATTATGGATATTCACGTCATCAGTCAAAGTAGGTCGCACCTTGCAATCAAAAACATTGCCGTGTCAACGTATCGTGTCCAGAAAATCTGTTTGGCAGCCTACCACCAAACCTATACACAAGATACGCAGGTGGAAACTTGCATATCCCATAGGATTCCGCTAGTTCCGCGCTCATTCTGTATTCCAGAAGAACGCATTTTGCTTCCTTTCGTCTGGACAGAGCTCGTAGCATCATTCGCAGGCGACACGCCCGCCGAAATGACCAGCCGTGTCTGAACCTTCAGCCAAGAAGTTGTTTGTCTTTATAAGAGGCATTCGCGCCTTCTTTTCAGACAGCAGCCCATGGTCGACAGAGATGGATGGTGCGCGTTCTCATCGAGAAGGGCCATGTCGACCGCAACAGAGAAAGGTTGCATCGTACCCTCAGAAACCAGCGGCGACACCAGTGGACTTAACTGTTTGGAATAAGCGAGTACTGGCGTTCTCTATGATAGTACGTGTTTTCGCCTCCAATCGCCACTATGACGTCACGAAAAGCCTCCGTAACGGTCCATGCCACCGTGATGGCGAATTGTATTCAGAATGACGCGCCCCTCCGGCCCTGCAAAGAACTGCAAGAAGCCACAGAGAAGCCAATGAATGAATTAATATGACGACAGCGGATTGTAAGGAAACGGCGGAATTGACACCGCGTTTCAAAAGACGGCGAGTTGAAAATGTTTTTTTGTTCCCAAAATTTTTCCTTAAGTCGAAATATTGTTAGTAAGAGCGGAAAAATCTGCCGCGCTCTAAATGTGCCTTTCTACGAGAGAAGAAATAAATTTCCGTATTAAATTGAAGACAACAATTTCTAAATATCATTTTATATCATTTATGTCAATGACTGTGCAAAAATTGAGTACATGATCTTTGCAAGCTAACACTCATCATTTGTTTTCAAATTACTAGTGTCCTGCATGAGAGGTTTAAAGAAGACATAGTATTCATGGCGTACACATTTTTCTATTTGACTTATTCTTCCCAAGCACAAGCTGTAAGGGCGCTCTGAACAATTGATTGAAAGTAAAATTGATGTGCCAGTGTCGTGCCCGGCAGCCTTAATGCAAGCGGTGCGCAATAATATTACAGAGGGCCAGAAGTATATTCACCATCGTTTAAGTCTAGTCGCCGTAAGTAAAATAGACATCAAGATGTTTTTTTACTGATGGAGAGAGCGACAAGAACAAGGATAGCCTTGGTAAGGATATCTCGCTCATTAAATCAGCATTTATGCTGTTATCATAAGGAACGCGATCTACCCGTCTACACTGCGCTTTTTTCAATCTTTTCCTGAAAAGAATTGCGAGTTCTCGTTAACGTTTTCTCACTGTGTGTTCGTTACTACCGAAAGCTTAAATGCAAACTTCTGACATCACAATTTATCAGGAAGGAATGTTTTTCACTTATTATATTTTTCTTCTCTCAACGAAAACATAAATATGCGGTTCTCATCGAATTAATCTCATGAATTTCAAAGAAAAACCTCCACTAGGCTTTCTTGACAGATATATATATATACAGAATACAATTTTGTTCCAAACAAAGTACCATGTCGGTGCATGTTTTGAGGTGAAGGGAGAAAAACCCACGTCTACGCAGCTGCAAAACAGGCTGTAGGAGCTTAACTTTGCATGTGTATAATATTGAAGCAAAACGAAAAATGTTTGTGATAGTACCATGTACGCTCCCGCACTTATGCGTGGCAAACTATGCTGGTGAACCCTGATGATAAAATACGGAGAGCCTGCGTGAGCACATCTCATTATAAAAATACACACCATGCTCGCCATACATCCTGTGCCATCAGGATCAGGCCTGTTTGAAAGAGAAAAATGCTAGTGAAGGACAAAGATAAAACAGCTCGTGAACATGATGAAGCCTTTTATATCCCGAAAAGTGGCAATGATGAGGTAATGATACAGTAACACATAATTTGTGCTATGTTGAAGTCAATCGAGGTTTATGACATCAGATCTTTAACAACCTTAATTTTTATGCGGTGTCTTGTTGCGCTCGACCTAATTGAGGACATTTAATTGTTCAAGTCAAATAACGCTAGTATGTCCAAGCTGGCCTCAACATCTCGCATCGCTATTCTCTCTTTATTTGCGCCTCTTAACTTTTTTTCTGTATGACAGCTGTCTAGGTTTCGAGCACGTCCGTCCTGGACTGGATAGACAAAAAGTCCATCCTCCATCCGAAAAGTCCATCTAAAGGTCAAGTCCACCGTGGACTTTTCATCCGGGATGAACGTACCGAATATACCAAATACTCAAAACATTCTTTGCGAATTTCTAAGCAGGGTAGGCTTATCACAAGATCATATGAAGGTAGCTCTGATCTCGTCCACAAAACGACATTAATATATGGCTGAACATTATGCGGTGGCATTGGTGGCATCCTGCGGCGATCTGGGGGCAAACGGCTAAAAGCTTATCTCAATATAATCAAAGAAGAATTTTCAAAGAAGCCACTTAATTTAATATTGTGCACATGACATCCTGCCTCGGTGAAAAGCAGTGATCGGCATATTGTAATAGATTGCGAAAGAACTAAATGTATTATCAAATATGGATTATTTTGAAACGTCGTGAAACATTGTCACACGCCTTCGCAGAACATCGACGGAGGAAGAAGAACGGTCGGGTGGATCGGTGTAGAAGGAAAACGAGCAAGGACAGAAGGACGTCTGTACGCTTAGCCGCGACCCTGCTTGGACCATTCCCTGTAAATAAACCCTCCATGAGTACTAAGCACGTAACATCTTTGGTGAGAGGTGGTTGGGCAGCGCCCATGGAGCGTTCCATCTAACTGAGAAGCTTTAGACTCGCTGGCTTACCACCAATGTCATCGATGATGACATATGACGGCGCTACCGAGCAACCTGGGCCATCAGCGGCGAAGCGTACAAACGTTATTGTTATTTTCCTCTAATTTGATGGCACATACCCACACAGGGGGATCGGCCAAGAATTGGGATGCAGAGATATTTGATTTTGAGATGTATAAATACATCGCAAAAATAGATAGAAATAAATGCTAGCAAATTGAAAAGGAAATGTAAATATGAAAAACCAAAATAAAAGAGTAAATACTAACGCACGCAGTAGGAGAATACTAAGATTTATATGTACAGATTGAACATTCAAAGCATATTAGCAAGGCAGATGTTTTGTTTCTATTAAGAAGTTTTGAATGGCGATAAAAACAGACCTGTGGCTGTGCTCGTGCATTGTGGCACCGAACGATAATAAAATATGGATCTGCCCTTGCTCTTCTTCCTTCTTCTTCTGCCTTTATATACACCAATCCACCGGACCGTTCTTCTTCCATTGATGTCTGCGAAGGCGCGTGACAATAGGATAGTACTAGTTGGCAGTGCGTTACACAGAGCCACATCTAAGTAGAAATTAGAATCCTTCTTTCGAAGCGATCGCTTCACTACGCCAAGTAAAGGCTTGAACTTCGTGTGTTTCCCATATAGCCGTTTTTATCTCAGTTCCTGAACTGCAGTCAAGTTAAAGGTCAAATGCAAAGATCAAAAGTCAAGATCAATGTCAAACGTCAAAATTGGAGTGCGGAAGGGGGGAGTTGCATTGAAGGGGTGCTGTGTGTTAGTAGTGACGCGGTGCCATGTGACTGCAGACGTCAAGTATTGAGTATATAGGGGGCGCGGAGCACCGCCTCCGGCCAGAGTCACACTGTGGATCAGGAAAAAAATAAAGCAAGTGAGCGCCGTACCACACAAAGTAGAAGGTTGTTTACTTCGGACGATCCAGTGGCCATTGCTGAGGAGAAGAAAGTGCAAGAGGCGAGAACGGAGTAAAGCAAAGAGAGCGGCCGAAACGCTAGAACAACGTGATTAGCGATTTGCGAAACACCGCTGCGACTTCGCCGCGAGGCGGGAACGACGGGCACCAGAGGCAGCGTCCTGTTCTGGGATACGGATATCAGGCGAAGCATTCATAGCAGTTTCTAAGCAAATGGAAGAATACTAAACTCCTTTATAGTATTGGTAAAACTCTCGCTGGTGACATGGTTGTTTAATAAAATCTTTACTAATTATAATCGCATAGCAGAGCTTAATGCTTTACCTGGCGTTGCCGCTTGAAGCTATCGGGACGCACTCGGTTTCCCCAAAGCTAAGCCACAGCCATTGTTTCTCGTTTCGCAGAACGCCAGAAGAGGTGCAGGGAGAGGGGGGGGGGGCGCTTAAAAGAAAATGGTGCCAAAGTATGCTAAACCATTCCGAAAGAACGTTTTTTTATAAAGCATGAATAAATGCGTGCTGTGACACAGTACTTCCCCCAAAAACATGACTACCGCTGGGTGCTCCTGCCAAACGGTATATTGTCTCGCGTAATCCAATATGCTGCCCTCCACGCTGCATTTAAATGATGCAACTCTGTATTTGAGAAGATAAACCTTTACATTGAACGCATTCCTGACGCCGCAGAGAAGCGATGCGTGAACAGCACTGAGCAGCAGATATCCTATCTTCGTATTCAAATGCACGCGTATACCGCTCCAGGTGGCAGAAGCCGGGTGAGTTCAAGGGTGCCGCCTGCGTCGCCGTCTCCTATAATGCCTAGTTAAATTTCATTCGCTTGAGGGGCCCTTGGGAATTATTTTTTAGAGCGAAACGCCTTAACAGGCTTCTTTGTAGTGGGCATTCCTAATCCGGAAGTTCGGCACCCAGTAAAATTGTCTAACTCTTGCATGTCTGCCTGGGTTGCTTTCAAAGTAAAAAGGAGCCATAGAAGCGGAGCGGATGGGAACTCAGGAATACCTCAGGGGAAGTGAGTAGAAAACACCATAGCTATCGCCGCAAACGATTGTATGGCACATTATATACTATCGGATACTATCGCGTTGTGCACTGCACGTCATCATCTCCAAAGTCTACCATATTTTATGTCCTACTGGGTTTGACTACATTGACAACCTACCATATTTCGCTTACCATCGAAGGGGCAAAGTGACTGCAATCTACCGCCTGCTCATCATCATCTCGGTGGCGTTCCGTTGGTATGGTGGCAGCCTCACGCGCACGAGTGCTGTCAGTCTGTACAATCTGTACAAAATAGTAAAACCTAGTTGTGGCACTGATGATGGCCATTAAAATAGTTTAGGAATTAAGCCTGAAACGTAATCGAAGAGAAGGCCACAAAAGAGGGCTTAGATATGCACGTGAACTTATAGATGCTAAAAAGGTTTGTGAGATGTACAACCAGATAGGTGCCTATGAAACGGCAAAACCGGACTGCAAATCAGACACCTCTCGGTAACTGATGTCAATCAGTCGAATAATGCTCTGAGATAGTAACTCTAGCTCTCTCAATTTGTAGTGCTGATTTGGTTGTTTTGTCCGTAGAAAGGTGTCCCAAAACCACTTAGGCTGTAAGCGACGCTGTATTAAAGTTCAGATTTCCGAACACCAGAGGTTCTTGAGCATTATTGTGTCGCAGCGCTGGCGGACGAGGACAAAAGGACGAGAGACACACATACAGCTGCGCTGAACTTTCAACTTTATTTCAACCATCTAGCCCAGCAGCCTACCCTACTGAGGTTCTCAACGTGCACTGGCATCCCACGTGCAGAAACATGGGCGACTAGCTTTTTGCCTTTATTGAAAAGTCTCCCCCACTGCCGGAAGCGATCACGCGTTCTTGGGTTCAGCAACTAGGCTTCATAACCGCTAAACCACCCAGGAGAGCAGCTTGTGACTTACCATTTTAAAATTACGATCAGCACAGGTGGATATATATTCGATACCATAATAATTAAATATAATTTTGCGCGCAATTTCTTTATTGTTGGCAATTGTCCATTATTCTGACTATATATTCACTGACGCTGTGTGTTTATTGCATGAGTATATCACTCATAAGTAGAGAATCCAGTGTGTTTGCCAGTTTTTAGGCATATAAAAACTCTTCTCGGCCTACTTTCCGTAGAAATACTTAAAATGTTTACTCGTTCATCCCCTTCATGGTGCTCTCCGCCATCCCAGGTAGCACATAATGTGAGTCCCCAGTAGGTCCGATGTAGGCAAATGGGGCCGGGGTAACCATCATAAAACCTGCACCAGTCCCCGATGGGGCAAAAGTGGGCAAGCCCCATTTGGGCTTGCCTTTGTTCCTCCTGTATTGGTCTTATAGCGGCGTTGCTCGGGCTAATGTAGAGCAAATTCCTGCATCCAGACCTCAAGAGCCCTTTGTCGGATATTTGAGGGCAATCCAACCTAAATGTGAGCTCTTTATGGGAAAGTCCTCATAGATCCGAAATAAGGCCGCCCCCATTAAATCTTTGTGGGACCAACATCAGCCGTAGTGGGGAAAAAAACGGACATATCCACATGCTGCCCCAATCTGCCCCTTGTAGGTTACTTGAGGGCAGGTGAAATATGAATAAGAGCTCAATTTGGGCAAGCCCTCGTGAAGGCGAAATGAGGTAGCTTTAGCTAAACCGCTTTATGTTCTACATAGGCGGCAATGAGGTGGGAAGGCGGGCGTGCCCGCATGGTACCAAATTGGTCCTTTTTGGGGACTTTGAGGGCACGTACAACAGCAGGTGGGCTCTAGGTCCAAAAACAGCACCCAGCCCGATTGGGGCTGCCCACACAAAACTGCATTATATCACACATGGGCCGTAATGGGGCTGGAAGGTGGGAAGGCCCGCATGATACCAAAATAGGTCCTTTGTGGCGAATTTGACGGCACGTGCAACAGCAAGTCGGCTTTAGGTTCAAAAACAACACCCAGCCCAATTGGGGCTGCCCACACAAAACCGCTGTTGGTCCCACATCGGCCGTAATGGGGCTAGAAGGCGTGTGCTTACAATTGTGTTATCATTCTTTCCAACCTTTATTTGTATAAATGTTGCCCTAAATTACTCTTATGGATGATTTGTATAACAGTTGTTGCCATGTTTAGTCGGTTAGAAATATTGCATGGCTTTAGTTTTCGCGCTCATGCAAAGTGCGCTAAAAATACTGAAACATACTGATTGCTAAGTGTTGCTCCTTATGTGGTTGCTGTGGACAGCCTGCAACTCTTGGCACAATATTTCCATTCAGAACACACATCTCCATAGCCTGAACAAGATGTGCATGAAGTCATTTAGGCTAGATTGATGTTTGTATTATTGTAAAAGTTAATATTGCGGCTGTTTAGAAAGTGCAGACATGTATAAAATAATTACTGAATTTGTGCGTAAATATGGATTACGAAAAGTAATAACCAAAGCTTTTACATGTACACGGAAAGCACCTTTTAAATTTCCTTTATTCGGCAAACAACGTACGCTAGTGAAGAAAACGGGAAATAAAATATAATGAGAATAAAAACGGAACTATAAAGACAGCCTGCCAACAACTTCCAAATAGCAAACTTATTAAACGATTGTTCTGCGTATTTCTGGCAAGCGTAATAGTGTTTCACTCTCGTGCGCCTTTCACATGAATGTACAAAGTGCGTGCAGCTTGGCTTAACTGCCCATTACATATAAGGAACAGGCATATGATATCTGCGAATCATGAAGCCTACCCTCTACACACGTACTATACAGGGTGGTAAACATGCCACCAAAGTTGAGAATAAAATAGCATTGCTGAAATTGATTTCTGTGATTGCGGTATGTGTGAATTCGCGAGCCCTGTCTTAGTACACGTACGCGTGCGGCGAGCTCCATGTTTATACTTCTCCGCATGCGAGTGAGAAATATTTATGAATGTGCCTTTCTTTATATTTTCTTTTGTTTGCAAATACAAAAGGAGTATTCTGATCGCTGCGCAGATGGATTTGTCTCAGTGATCGACCGGTCATTAATTTCTTATTGGGCGTTAAGAATACCCCGTTATATGATGATTGGTCGAGCATGTGCTTAAATAATTGGCGAACGGGACAGCATCACGGCTATTTAATTTTAAGAAATAGAACATACACACACATTCACCGTTTATCTCGGGCAGCAATAGATGTCTGAACCTTGCCGCAACCTGCTATATTTCCCAGCAGAACCAAAATAAATATAATATTTTAGGAAGGGGGGGGGGGCGAGTTTATGAGCAAGACTAAGTGTGTACAGCATATTTCAGGCAAGCGGTCATATCCGGAGCCAGTATAAAGCAGCGGTGATGTTCTACCTCAGGGCAGTCTGTTGCGGTCTCCGAGTGGCATAGTAGACAGCTTCAGGCTACTCATCCACGTGCAATTTTACCTCCTTTGCATTTAGCATATTTGGTTTCAGTTGATTTTTTAGAGCCTTTCATTGCCCCGGCAGTCGTTTGCATCACATCCGTCTCCATCTCGCTTGACCGAACGCCTTCTGAGCCATTATTACCCCGATAAGGTAGGGAGACAGCTCTGATGTGCTCACATATTTCGTTACCAGAAACGGAAGCAAGCATAGAAAAATAGCTGCACGGGAAAAGAAAGAAGGCTTCAGCGCAACAGTCGTGTGCTGCATGGCCGCGATAAAAAGGAAGGAAGTTGTGCATACATGATGAGGCAAGTAGCTATAAGGATAATGAACACCTGTGTTGGGCGACACTTTTTTGCCTTGGGCGTCTTTACAGACAAAAGAAGACATCACATTTTGTTTTATGTGAGATGCCCCATACTATACATCATAGCGGGCAAAGCCTTTCTGGCGAGCAGACGCACTTTAACACAAGCTGCCACAGTAGAACCGAGCCTGCCTCCGCCATTCAGCGCAACAAGTCTTGCACAACCGACCAGTATGGTTAACAGACGGAGGGAAGCCGCCAAGCAGGGCTCTATTGGACGAAGGGAGGATCTTGTATCGGATACAGAAGCAAAAGGCACGAGCGTGGACCTCAGTATTAGCGAAGAATGGAACAAGGAAACACAAAAATCCAGAGAACAAAAAGTATACAGGCCCAAGCGACTAGAAATGCACTTCAGAAGGAAAAATGTTCAGGGGTTAAACCACACGCTCGAATATTTTCCCTTCTGAAGAGCAGATGCAGTCTTCTCTTTTCAGGATGCTAATTTGAGGCAGCAGACTTCTAGCAGTGCCCAGGTTAATATTCGGTGCAAAATAAGAGCATTCAGTACGATTAAATGCACTGTTTTCCGCTTGCTGAAACTAAGTTTGCCTCGAAAGAAAAAAGTCAAATCTGCGTTATCTGCTGAAGATCAAAGAAGAAAAAATATTATTATGGAAAGGTGTAAAATGCAGATGCGTCTTTCACTCTTAGGTGCACATATCTGCCTTCACTCATGTCCAAACAGAGGCAACTGACAGGGAAGTCGCTCTGCTTTGAGCCACGCCTCACATTTGAACGCAGTACATTGAAATGAAGGAGCACAAGGATTGCCTGAGAGCATGCACATGCCATCTCAGAGAGCATAAACTTTTCATCATTTCGTGATGTCGCAACAGTTTCGCGATCAAGCATCAAAATGTTTTGAACATAACTTCTGTGAACACGGCTAGAGTTCGTTCTCTTGATAATCCCGTACCGGTGGTAGCTCAGTGGTGAGCACTTCTATGCAGCATGAGCGATCGGCCTAATATTTCCGTGTATTCGCGTATAGGCCCGCAGATTGCCAACACAAGCCCAATATTGGGCCACCAGGTATTTCTCCCTGGGCGGTACCAAATACGTGGTTTAATCTGGCTGCGGCGGCAGCTTTTCTATGGAGGCAAAAAAGAAGGTGCCAGTGTACTGTCGAATGCAATATCTGACTACCACCTCTGCAAGGAAGAGGCTTTATCAGCAAGCTGCTCGTAACTCCTCAGGCGTGTGCCAGCTTCATCACCCACAGTACTACTAATCTCATACGTCCACGTAACCCCTATCACCTTCTGCTGTGCTTGCCTTCCCTTCAGATCTACCTGTCATCCCTACTGATCATCGGTGTTTTCTTTTCTTCGATTTCTTTTTGCGTTTGTCTAAATATCAGTACCTCACTTTAGTTCCTGATTATAGGACATATAATGTACTTGCAGTAAAATGTAGGCACTGTACATTCAACCACATTACACGCTTTATTGCTCCTTACCTTATGAGGATTCAACTACATTACACGCTTTATTGCTCCTAATTTTAAAGCTATCATTTGTATTTTAAGTTTCGTGCTCTCTCCTCAGTTTTAAGCTTATTCCTTTCGTTCAGCCTCCGCGTTTCTAGTTGTGAGGACCAGTAAGATACATTTGTTACATTTCTCTTACAGGTAAGCTGGCATTCCTGATCTGATAGTTTTTTCCAAATGCACTCATTTCATGTGATGTTCTTCCAGTCATTAACCTTTGGTTACTAATTTGATATACCTACCGGTTCCAACTACAGGCTTGACCTCTTAGTGCCCGCCGCTACATACTGCATACCACTATTCCTGTACTAGGCTGTTGAGCATTACCTCAGTCTTCTGCACGTTATTTTCAGGCCTGCTGTTCTTCCTTACCAGTTTATATCGACAATTACTCTTTGCAATTCGGCTCTTGAGTAAATGCAAAGCAACGTGATGGCGAACCGCACTTGGAAGATATTTCACATGAAATCTTACCAAAACTTTCCCATATCGAAGTCTCACAATATTTCATACAAACATGCGGTGACGCGGTGAACTGCATGGGAGGGATCATACCGCCGCGCCTAACAGCTTTCCTTATGAGGATTTTATTACTTCAACCAAGATTCATGACTGCCGTACTCTCTAAGCTATTTGGTTCTGAGTTACAGGGAGGCCAGTTTTATATACCTTTCGACATTTCTTCTGTAGGGGTGTGTTTATTCAGTAAACCCAGATGGATTCAGCCGCTCAGGAGGAACTCGCAGCAGAGCGTCAGGCGTGGCGAATCAGCAAACCAACGAACAACTTCTTCGTTCTCGAGCGCTCCACCACGCGATGCCTGGCAGTGGCTATGAAGACGAAGATTACCGCACTACACTTCAAATACTTTGCAGTTACTGTGCCCTACCTTGTTTTTTTTTTCTCATTTTCCTTGCTTCTAATTCGTTGTAAAGTTCGCTTTTGTTTATTCATTAAACATCCTCTTGCTTTGCACTATTATAGCTCGTTTTATTATTCCGACTAGGGCTGCAGTAAAAACTACTTAAGTTTTAGGGTAATTAGACTGTCTTATATATATTGTAATGACATAGCCTTCCTTGTCAGAGGAAAATGGTCCCATGTCTGGTTTCTTCCTAACCGCTTTAGAGCTAAGCCGTCTTTAGACCACGCTCAATCTTTTGCATATTATGGTTTTCAAGTCGAATTGTTTAAGCTTATTCCTTGCCTTTTAAAGCTCTTCTAGCTATATCCCTCCTGTGTGCTTGGAGGCTTCATACGTCGGCGTTTTATGACCAGGCCGTTCGCCTAATTGGAACGTTCACAAGTATTCCGTCAACACAATCTACCACCTACTTCGGCTATGCACCAGTAATCAAATCTCTAAACTTAACTGTCATTGTTTCGCATTAAGGCTGCCTTCCTCAGTTAAAGCCGTATTGCTGTTCTGCAGTAAGATCCGGAATTTCTCTACTTTTCCCTCTCACCGCTAATTCGTTGTTGGGCTTCTTCCCACTAGTTTCTTCCATTTTTTTTTCAAATATAGATTAATTTGAGACCATGCCATTCTAAAGTCTTGATATCGCTGTTTCTCGACGACCTCCAAATCCAGCACAAGGCAATGGCATCACATACCATGAAATGAAAAATTTAGAGCTCCGCCGTGAAGGGTATGACGTAATAGCGAACGCTCGCGGCTAGATATTTTTCTGTTATAGCCTGGTGGGCGATGACGTCGCCGGTAATCTCGTACGCCGCTTGTGGAAACCTGGGGCGTGAAAGTGCGCATTTATTTGAACGCGCTTTTCGCGCTCGTTGCAATGGAGGTACTATACTAATGGTACGATGCAATAGCGTTTTACGCACGGACAACGCTTTTAATTTTTCGTCCTTATTTGTCATTGTTTTTGTGTTATTTATGCACCAGCACTTACCATAAACAATTATTAGCTTTCCATTCTAATCATTTTGACACCTTTGAACCCTCATTTCGCCAATGCTTTACAAATTTAGTTTCTTTCAAATAAATATTTTACCAATTATAACTCTATATTTTCTGAATTTGCATCTTCAAGGATTGAGTTTTCATTCTGAGCATTGCAAACGTTTGAACCAGCTTTTCCTATTTTTCCTTTCTTCTATTATTTCAGTTACGTGAACAAATAATGCTATACATTTTCTTAGTTGGCATCATTAAGCGTTGGATTTTCGGTCTGAGCAATGTGATACCTTTGAAGCCCTGTTTTTTTTTTTCAATTTTCTCAATTATATCAAATAGTTCATTTACCAATTGCACACACTATTTTGTTTTGTTGGCATCATGAAGCATTTGATTTTCATTCTGAGCATTCTGTGAGATTAGACCCCGTTTTCCGATTTTTCAATTTTGTCATTTTTTATTCATTATTCAATTACAATGATTTAAATCGTAATCAGCTACTACTCATCGATCATTCATCAATAAATTGAACTCAGTTCAATTCAGTCGTTCAGTCGTGTCCGACTCTTCGTGACCCTATGGACCATGTCACGCCACGCTTATAAATTGAACTATAAACTACCATGACATAATGCTTTCCGCAGCCCGGATTATTGCCGACATGCGATGCCAAAACCTACAACTACTAAAGCTATTCCTACGACAACGACGGCTATTCGGCCGTACGAGCTGTATAGTCTTTTGCGTAATACCGCCTAAGTGATATTTTTCTAGCACATGCCATTTTTACTTACTGGCTAGTCTATAGCCAGCATTTTACCTACAGTGGCATAGAAGTCACCCATCAACATGATATACTCTTTTATCCGCTTGCTGAATCTACATCTTCGCATAAGGCTTTGACGACCTGTGCCATATTGGCTAGATATATCAGCGTAGACATCTACATGCTTAAGTTTGTCTTTTTTACTGGGCTTAATTACGATAACTACCTGGGATTAATTATGATACCTCTCTCTCGTTCAGGCTTTACGGTACCTCGAATAAACCAAGTAACCTAGTTGTCGCCTGTCTCCCATATTCTTATTGCACAGTATACATGCCGGCCCTTTATGATCGTGCATATACTTCATTGTTCCTAACCTAAATGAATCTTAAGATCTCCCTATTAATCCCTACTTCTCCATCAAACAGCCCCGCTAGACTAGCCTAACCCCATTAGATAAATACCTAGCGCTAAACGTTACTAGGTTTAATTTCCAATGTAGCCTGTCTGCAGCCAGAGGTCTAGCACCCTCTTCTGAATCACAGGTTTCACCGCCCCAGAGGTTAGTTGCTTCTCAGCCGCTGTGGAACTAACAGTCGAAATTATATTGTTGATTGCATATATGAAGTAGTGGCCGATTGCTCTAAAGGGAAGGCCAAATCTTCGTCTTATAAAGAAGAGCGTGTGAGTCTGTGGTCACAGAGGTCGCGACCGCGTATGCATGTCATCCATAAGTCGAACTATTTTTTGCATCCGGTGAGAAGCTGCGCTGCAGTGTGATTGAAAATATGGTGCTGCATCACGGAAAGCAAATGTGCTATTTCTACGCCAAAGCTGCACTTTGTCAGCGCTCTTCTAGGAAGTACAGTTGGGTGCAATTTCCGGAGTTATTTGCTACAGGATCCTTGACAGCAACTGCTGCATTGGAGCATTAAAGCCTATAATGCCTGGCCAAGATTGTTTTGATGGCTGAAAAGATTACTTTAGGTATTATTTGTGACTATGACATCATAGGGTAACCTCTAATTATAAATTCTTATTTCTTGAAACCCCAGAAGCAACAAGTGAGCACTAAATGAATAAATGGATTTAAAAAATATCGAGGTCTCTATAAACGAAGCTACGCATTTCTATCTTACCAGCATAGTCCACTCGGATTATTGCGGTTGTGACTTGTTCAAAACAGCATAGTTGTACATACAGCACATGCATGTGATACCCGCGGCACCTTTCATTGTCCTCTGATAATGTTTTCAGAAGGGTAAACTTCATATGCGAAGGTAAACGCTTTGGCCTAGCCGATTTTCTGCATGGCCCTTGGACTGCCTTTGTGTAGTAAATGCTATTAACAATTACGCGCATCGCAGTCATGTCATTTATGGCGCTGTGCCGGCATTTCAACAACAAAGGGGGTAAGGTCGCCTTAGCAGCAACTGCACATAAATACCCCAACCACTACCCTAAAGGAAGACAAAAACGTGCTCAAAAAACCTAACATTTGAACATGAATTCGGTTACGCCGAAAGCTCGTTCTACAGAAAGACTAGACTCGGAAGTGTAAGTTGAAAATGTAGCTGGCGGGTGACACGGCCGTGCACTGACTCTCAGTCGGCCGGTGCGACGTCACGACATAGCATGACATAGCCGAGGTTTCAGGAGCTTCCGACTGCGGCTTTGCCATTGACATGGGAGCATGGCGGGAATGCGTTCTGCGGGTCTCTTGGATCACGGATCATACACACCACCCCTTAGCCATGCGTGAACTTTCCAAAGGCGTGATTAAAGTAGGGTATAAATATCCATGTCGAATGATCTTTCATATAGAATGGTAGCTCATGACAGTATGCATATGTGTATTTGCGAAATAACATAGGTGAAAGTAACATTTCATTTATTGTACCCTCAGAGCTTTCGCATTAGATGATTAGTGTAAGATGAGCTGCAAAGTGCACGTGAAGGAACGAGTTCAGCGATGCGACAGGCAAACAAAAAGCATTAGAGCTATCACGTCATACCTTAAAAGGCAGAACTTAATTTGCTCCCAATTTTAATTTGCAGCGTGGTTGTAATAAGGAAAAACATTTTCTGCTCTGACTGGTTATAATTGGTATCATGGTAACGGAGAACTTTGAATACTCGTTCATGTTAAAAATTGTTTTAGGTACTTCAAATCATACAGACTTTGCCGAAATCTGATTAGCTCCGTCGGTAGTAGCTGTGTGTCCATAACAATATCGCGTTCATTTCGACTTACCTATTGCAGCACCTTTACTCTGAAGCTGCAGAAAATTTCGATGGACAAGCCTGCGAGAACATTAGCGTGATAAACAGAAAAAATAAAGCAAAGACCAATGACCGAGACTTCCTTCTTTTCACATGCAACACCTAGTTTCGCATGTTTGGCTGACGTGCTCATTGACCAATAAAACAGCGGTTAGAGCATAGCTCGGTGTTTTCCTCTCAATATTGTTTAGGTTTCGTAAAATTTACTCTCGCTAGAGACGTGCGCTACCAACAGTGATAAAAAGAAAAGTGCTTGCCTGTCTCTTTCCTCTGTTTTCCTTTGTAGGAGCTCGCCGAGGCGCAGCTCATGGCGCAAGGTGGCTTCCCAGCTCCCTCTGAAGGAAAGTGAAAAAGTAAAACAAGCTGAATAGAGCTCATTAGGCTTGTTTTTCTTTCCTGGCTACTGCAGAAATTACGATTGGCCCAGTCGTGCTTGACGAGAAAGGCGGAGGCAATTGGCGTTAGCCCAGGCCTCGCGACCATCCGAGCAGAAAACCGCACGTTGATCCGAGGTTCATTAGTGAGGGCGGTGGAGGCTTGGCTCGCGACATTAAAATTCAGCTTACATGCAGAAAAGGGTTCCTACACCGGATAGAAGAAGATTTCTAGGTAAATCCCACTCTGACTGGAAAGACGGCGTTGAGATTTACCTTGCATGCGATTTTGTTGCTTGTGATTATATCTGGTATGAATAATAATTGGCAAGGCAAGCTGCCGCCCTCTTTTGTGCACAGCACTTACTTCGTCTTTCTTCTGATATTTATTGTAAGTAATAATCTCCAATCTCAGAGCATAGGTTTCGTGGCCTCAAAAAATATTAAGAGTACCTGTGTCTCCTTTGCAACGTCTTCAGGCCTATTTCTTTT
>JAJIZL010039170.1:0-15538 GCA_023969395.1 Amblyomma maculatum
TCCATCCATCCATCCATCCATCCATCCATCCATCCATCCATCCATCCATCCATCCACCCACCCACCCACACACCCACCCGTCCGTCCGTCCGTCCGTCCGTCCATCCATACACCCATGGCTTACACTGTAGTGGAATTTTATGTTTGAGCAAAAAGCCCTCACACGTTCCACAAATACTCTCCTCAGTCGCATTCGAACATTCGGGAAATGCCAAACGCAAAGGCTCATACATTTTATTATTCACCGGGGCGAAGTGCTTTTGGTGCCACAGTCTCTCGTACGCACTACACTTGCGTACAAACGTGATGTTCAGTCAGATTCAAACTTCCGAGTCGCAGAGGCACTTTGGGGAACTCGAATGGTTTGATCAGTCACACGACGGGCCTTCACATCCTGTTCTTTGGCGCCGAAACTGCTACTCCTCTTCAGTTGCCATGGTAACAGCGCATGCGCACAACTGGCCTCTTCCGGCCACCGCGAAATGTTTGCCTGATAATCCAGTGTGCCTGTCGCTAGAATATGAAATAAATGCACTTGAACTGAAATACACCTTCAGCACGTCTTTTTTCTCTAAATAACCAGTTATCTCCATCGGGTCCCAGTTGGTAGTCAAGTGAAATTCATCGGTTCGAGCTGCATTTCTGTTTTCAGTCAGCTTGTACTAGCTGGTAAGCCAACTGGCCTGTATTATTACTGCTGTTTATGCAGTTGTGTGGTTTTTAATCTGAGCATAGGTAGTAAAATCTGTGACAAAGCTACGCAAACTGCCGCCTCAGTAATTTGTCGCTTCTGTGATTAGAAATGTGAATCTCAGGATAGTCAACGTTGAAAGTCTCTTAAAGACACTCTCCCACTAAACGAGTAGGAAACGCCTATACAAGCGTACATACTTTTATTCACTTCCTTGAAAGTGGAATGAAAAAACCCCTACATGTACGAATCCAGGCGATTGCTCTGCAGTCTATTTCACAAAGATACAATTTTCTGTGCGATACTGCACCGAAAGCAGCAAATTCGCTTTATTTGCGCTCCTGCACCACACACGCAGCCCCCACTTCTTTTCGCCCCTCTTGTTGCAGTTTGCAAATTCTTGTCAGCATTGGAAATGGTTTGCTATAGCGACTGGTATTGAATTCACACTGAATGTATTATATATATATAGTCATTCTGAAAATAGGCAGGACGCTTTAGCTCCGCCCTTAAGAGTGGTACGCGATAGCGTTACCAGACATCGCTAGCATTGCGTTCTCATTAGTTTCTCCTGCTCTTATAACCGCGCACCGGGCTACTACTCACGACACAGCTCGTCGCCAACACTCATCGCCTCTGCTCGCCTAGCTTTCGTCTCCGCCTTCTCGGCTTAAGACTTGCTTGACCGACCCCACCGCAGAGAACCAGACGTACCACTGCGCACAAAAGTAAACAGAGCATGCCTTTTCCTCCTACCATTTTTCACGCGTTACATAATTGAAACTGGCAGTCGTGGCATGCACGATCAAGTAGTAGACACCAGTGCCCTTTCACTTGGACAAATATTGTTTTCTTATCTCCAGAGAGCAGGCGTGATCTTAATTTGAACGGAAAAGCGTGCTTTGTTTACTTATGTCCGCACCAGGACATGCAGCGTCCGCATTTGTAGAAAGCTCCCGAGCAGGATCAGGTATAGATACACCATCGCGCTTGTAGAAGACGAAGATGACTCACGAACGTCCCGCACTGCCAGCGTATCTATCAAGCTTTAGGTAAAAAAATATGTCGCCTTCGCGTCCATTAGAATTGCACAGCCATACATTGCAGGTGCTTGGCCGGTCAGCCTGCGATAGGGTGAGCTTGTGGCACTCGTTTAATTTATTTCGCTCGGAATAGTGTCTGTGTGATAACATAATTTACGGCAACGCTTACACAAGAGTCCCCACCACAGGTACAAAATAGTATGGCATTCTATTGCATCGGTAGCATTCTCATCTCCCAATCAAATGCCCAGGAGATCAAATCCCGGAATGTTCGGAGGCCTTTTATTTACCTTTATTTCATTGTGGATTTTCGCGTTACAACGGACAACGATAACAACAATACCGATACCGACTTTTCTGCGACACGGGGCCCTTATGTTATCGATCAAGATTCCAAATTACAGTGTTCGTATTTCTAAAATCGTAGCCGCTATTACCGATTCCATGCAGCGCTCACTGTTCGCATCATCTCATATCGGTTACAATACTCAACTGAGTCATCCTTCGAGAAAAATAGCATGTACGGTAATGCTGATTAGACAGGAAGGCGATGTTTTGGCGACACCGAAAGCCGGCGCGGCGACACCAGCAGGCGAGTTGTGATGCAGCGCTGCACATCACAGCGCAGGGCCACGGCGCAGTTAACGAGTAGCAATGAACGATAAAAGAGAACGGGTACCATGTGCTTTGGTCATTTTCAATTTCTGTGCAAAAGAGACGCCGCTCCTTCGCAACATCGCGGAACAGAATAAGCACGTTCGGATGCGCTCCTGCACCGCGTCGCGGTTACTACTTCCCTGCCTCACAAGTTGTTGTAAAGTCCTGTCAATTCGACCTTTGGTAATTTGGACTAGGATCGCGACCAATCTCCATGCAAGTCTGGCGTTAGACGCAATGCGGTAGAGCAAAGGGCTGTACCGAGGCTTGACACCTTCAGATGCATATGGTTCCCATCCGAATGTAGTGGAGCAGAGGTGCCGGGTGCTCATGCATGCTGTCAGGCACGGCGACGATCGGAGTCCCCCGCTGCTGATGCAAAGCTCAGTTGCATAGTTTCGGTTTCCTCAACTACGCGCCATCCCACAGCTGTGATCGAGCGTTCAACGGACCGTCGCGCTATTTCGAGAGCTGCTGGCTCGTCACTGGTCTTTCATTTTTATTTAGCGATAACGTCACGCGTATTAACGCTTATGCATATTCCCCCCGCTTGCATCCGTGTGTTTCTTCCAGTACTCTGAAATTGCTCATTGGTTGCGCGTTGCTCACTTCCCGTACAGTGAAGTATCCTCAAAACTCTAAGGAGCCGTTTCTGAGCATCGTACCACTTCTACTGCATTGCGAAGAAAGTAGAGCAGGCTTTTTTTATTTTAATAAAATTTTACTGCATGCTCTCAGGTCGCTCCAAACTGCAGATACTGCTGCTACAAAACTAGACATTTCTCTCCTAAGCTGCTCCATAACCCATATTTTTCGCTTCATACCTACTCAGAAACGCATGTTTTGCAGTTACAAGAATCCTATATACACCTGTTTGGCCATCGCGTAATTCCAATCTCTCACACGTAGGGTCCAACAACGTCTTTCTCCTCCTGGGTGAACTAGAAGCTAGTTAAACAATGATTGCGGCTGAAAACATTTTCTAAGCGCTCCCTAAAATTTAACACACATCAATAGAAAGCTTTAAATGACTTTGGTGCAGTTTATTTTATTGTGTCATCGTTGCCGCACCTTAACATATACCGTCGCCTTCATGCTGTGTTGACCATTATTTTACGGCTGGTTAGATTTAAAAGCAATCCATATACCATCCTAAAAGGAGCCACACCCCCCCGGATACATTGTGGATTGAGGTGCTTGTTTTGATATATCAAATAAATTTAAAAAGATGACAAAGAGGACTCAAACCATTGTTTTACTGTAAACTGCAGTGCTGATCAACTGCGCGACAAAGCGAGAGAGGAGGACATTTTAATTTTCGTTCTTATTCATTCTCACAAGTTTACTCCTTTTTTTCGCTCTTGATGCTGGCGCGCGGACCCTACCGTTGAGAAAATGGAATCACGCTTGGCTGTTCTACCCCTTCGATTGTGGTAATATGGCCTAATTGAGGTGAACTGCCCATACAGTTTAAAGGGAAAAACTCCCGACCATATTGGAGATGGGCACTGCCTCAAGAAGGACAGCATGGGTGTGTTCAGACTGGACTGCAGCCATGACTACTAATGTCAGGTTCTTGACCAGATGGCTTTGTCTGGTCTGTTCTGGACCGATTTTGTTGTTTTTTCTGATCAGTTCGTAATCATCGACCGCATGACGTTTTCTGCTCAAGATTGGGTTGTCGCAAGACGAACACTTGATGAGTTCTTTTTTTGGGGCTGTTGCTATACATGTCCTCTAAAGTACCTTAATTCGTATTGCCCCTAAAATAAAGGCTATGCTCATAATATTGTTATGAAGCAAACGAAGAAGCGACCATTAGCACAGGAGGTGCTCATGCTAGGCCCACAGCCATTAATATCGTTACGCCGCGCAGCGGCGCACTGAGAAGCAGCAGCAGCAGAAGAAGAAGAGGAAGCGAGGCGCGCGCAGACTGATCCGGGTTTTTGAGCCGTGGGCGTCCGTCCTCCATACGACGTTCACCTGTATTAAAACCATTTCATCCGCTATATTTGGTGCTAGGCGCTGGGTACAAACGTTCTGGATCCGCCAGGACCTCGTCGCAGCCGTAGTGTAGCAGGTTTACCACCTTTCTCCTCAACAGTACCTTTCAATGGCTACCACCCGCACGACGCACTCATGAACAGTGACCTGAAGAGACGCCGACCTTACCCCACCAGCGAGAGCCGCGTACGCTCCACAGTGAGCCAGAAGATGACGTTGAGGAATGGCTCCGACATTACGAAAGATGCAGCAAGTACAACCGCTGGAACTCTATCGCACGCCTGTACAATGTCTTCTTCCTCGCTTGCATGGCGCTGACGTGGTTTGATAACCACGAAGAAATCTTGACGACCTGGGACCGATTTGTTGAAATTACGAAATAGTTTGGGGATACCCTTGCGAAGAAGGAACGCGCTGAGCATCAGTTTTCCCAGAGAGCCCAGCTACCCGGTGAGACATGCACACGTTACATCGAGGAAATATTGAAACTTTGTCGCATTGTAAACTGCCAGATGTCAGAAGACAAGGTAGGGCACCTTCTCAAGGGGATTGCTGAGGATGTGTACAACCTCCTTATTTCGCGGGACACCCTTGCCACAGTAGCAGATGTCATGAATCAGTGCAGGGCATTTGAGGCGTTAAAGGCACTTCGGATAGCACCCAAATTTCGCCATATTTCTAATGTGACAACTGTTGCCGGTATCGACATTCCGGAGGCTGAAGACGTCGCTTGTATGGTCAGGAGGATTACACGCGAGGAGCTCGAGATTCAGCGGCAACATACAAATTTCGATACACCTTACCACCCGACATCGAGTCCATATCATCATGGGAACAGCGCACACCATGGGCTGTACAAAATAACAGCGAACCATCTTACAACAACGGCGTGGAGCGGGACCTGCAACCAAAATCGCATCCTTATTTCCAGCAGCGTCCAGCCCATCCGGATGAAGTGCCTCGTGGTGCTCCTCGTCGTGCTTCTGTCGCCCCATCTCGGCCTCCAAGGGATCCTGAAGTGAACTAGCTGAGCCGCCAGCCACCCGTATGTTACGGCTGTGGTGGCAGCGGACATATCTTCCGCTTTTGCCTGAGTCGTCAAATTACCCGACCCCCTGTCCAACGAGCACCGCGCTTCCCGAATGGTGCCCAGTGGGAGCAGCAGCCATCCGCTACCTTCTGTCGGCCCTCTTCCCCTCAACGCCCCGCCCGGAATGCCTCCCCTGTGTCCGATCGCAGCATCACTCCCCGACCGCAGCGACAACCCCGTTCGCCATCCCCACGTCGCCGCTTTGTTTCTCCACCGCTGGGAAACTAGGTGGTGCGACCGATGGAGGTAAGGTCGCCGGACGGTCAATTTCACGCATACCTTTACCTATTGTCATGCTAATGAACAAAATGTCAGTGTGTGTAGACAATGTTAAAACGGATGCTTTGGTTGACACTGGTACCGCTGTGTTAGTTATGAGTATTTCATTTAAGAACCACCTTCGACAGAAAGTTATGTTTGTGTGGGACAAAAACACTATGTTTTGTGGAGTTGGGGCGAAACTTTAGTTCCGGCTGGCCTGTGCTCAGTTTCAGTTGTAATTGATGACGAGTGCTTTAGGACAGAATCGTTGTATTGAGACATGCCACGCATGACATCATCTCGGGTGTTGACTTTTTGCGCGAGTGTGGTGCGACTTAAGAGTTTAGTGCCGGTGAAATTTGTTTGCAGCCGAAAATTATCCCCGCATTAGTAGATAACATGTCTCATAGTCATCAAGGAGTTCTCGCCCTGAAGAAAGATGTGCTGCTGCCTGCGATGACGGTGACGTTTCTCCCTGTGAAGTCATCTGAATCCTTCATGGGTAAACATTCAATAGTCGTCGAGCCAGATGTCTCGAATTTAGCGAAAAAAACATTTTGGTGCCACGCTCCGGTCGTGAAGGCAGAGGATGGTCGCGCATACCTCTGGACTGTGAACGTGTCAGAAGAGCCTGTTCGTCTACCGTCTGGTTTGACAGTCGTGGCATTTGAGAATTACGTGACTCATACCGTTGGAATCATTTCCGATTGTAGAGGAGCCGCGAAAGATAAGTCTGAATATTGTGCTGAGTTTGAGGGCATGGCCAACAAATCGCTCCCATCTAGTAAACGTCGTATTCTGCAAGACATTTTGGCAACTCATGCCCAAGTGTCCGACTTTGCCTCAAACGGATCGGGTAGCCATTTCCCAGCTTCTCGGCTACAACACAAAATTAACACAGGAAACGCACCCCCTATTCGCCAGAAACCTCCCCTGTAGAGCGCAAGTTAATTCAAGAACAGGTTGACGAAATGCTGCAGCAAGGAATCATCCGAGAATCTTCCAGTCCATGGGCCGCACCTGTGATCCTGGTGCGAAAAAAAGACAATTCTTGGCTATTGGCAAGTTCCTCTACATCCATCCGACCGTGAGGAGACTGCTTTTGTAACACCAGACGGTTTATACGAATTTATTGTAATGCCTTTTGGATTATGCAACGCTCCCGCGACGTTCGAGCGATTTATGGAGACTATTCTTCTTGGCCTCAAATGGGAAATATACATGTGTTACCTTGATGATGGTATCATTTTTGGAAAGACCTTCCAAGAACCCAATGAGAGGCTCCATAAAGTTCTTGAATGGACTGGCAAAGCTGGCCTCATTTTGAATTCGAAGAAGTGCCATTTTGGAGAGCGACAAACTTTAGTTCTTGGGTTCCTCGTCAACGAGGATGGTATCAGGCCGGATCCGCAGAAGATTGCTGCAGTACGCGACAACGAAACTCCACGCACCCTGAAAAGTCTTCGAAGCTTTCTTGGCCTCTCTTCTTATTTTCGTCGCTTCATTGCTGGTTTTGCGCAACTTGCCCACTCCCTTACCTCTCTACTGCACAAGGATTCGCAATTTGTGTGGACCCCAGAGTGCGAATCCTCTTTCAATCTGCAGAAGTCTTCTCTAACTTCAGCACCACTGCTGCGCCACTTCGACCCTTCTGCTGTGACGGAGGTTCACACTGACGCCAGTGGCATCGATCTTGGGGCGGTGCTTGTGCAGCTGCATAGTGGAGCTCAGCGCGTTGTTGCACATGCCAGCCGCACGTTGACAAAATGTGAACGGAACTACACAGTTACCGAATTAGAGTGTCTCGCAGTTGTGTTCGCTGTGCACAATTTCCGACCATACCTATATGGACGCTACTTCACCATAATTACTGACCACTATTCGCTATGCTGGCTGATTGGACTTCGCGATCCATCTGGTCGTCTGGCGCGCTGGGCATTGCGCCTGCAAGAATACAACTTTGGTTTCGCGTACAAGAGTGGACGGCATCAGAGTGATGCAGACTGCTTGTCACGGCGCCCATTGCCGACTTCCGTTGACGATGAAGATGGCTTCGACGGGGGTTTAGCCTCAATCGCATCGACGTTTCCTAGTATGGCGACCTTTAGGCGAGAACAACGCAACGACCGGTCATTAGTCTCTTATACAAGAGGCACAAGAGCAGAGTCAACGCAGTTTACGGTCGAAGGCGGTGGTTTTGTTCAAGAACTACTCAGTTGACGGTGCTGCCCTCCTTTTGGTCGTCCCAAAAAGTCTCCGTGCACAAGTTTAGCATGCCATGCACGATTATATTACCTCTGGACATCTAGGCTTCTGTCGTACACTGCACCGAATTCGCCAGCGTTTTTATTGGCCACAAATTTATAAGATAACCAAGCAATACTTTGCGACATGTGAACAATGCCAACGACGTAAGGCACGTATCACTCACGCTGGCCGGACCTTTACAACCCGTCAAGACACCTACCTCACCTTTTGAAAAGATTGGAATTGACCTGCTCGATCCATTCCCAAAGACTGTAGAGGGCTGCCGCTGGGTTATCGTCTGCGTTGACTATCTTACCAGATACGCGAAGACCGCTGCTCTCGCTACCGCAAAGGCTGCTGATGTTTTGTCGTTTCTTTTGCTTTCTGCTATTCTTCGCCATGGGGCACCCCGTGTTATTATAAGTGATCGTGGTCGGCAATTCACCGCTGATGTCGTCGAAGAAATGCTCCGACTTTGTGGTTCACACTACCGGCACTCAACACCGTATCTTCCGCAGACCAACGGTCTCACCGAGCGCACCAACCGCACCTTGACAACCATGCTGCCCATGTACGTCTCGTCTGACCATCGCAACTGGGATGCAGTGCTACCATATGTGACGTACGCTTATAGCACTGCAAATCATGACGTTACCAACTATTCTCCTTTCTATTTACTCTATGCAAGAACTCCCCACGTTTTCCTAGACACCATCTTCCCATTTTCTCCCAACGACGACGCGTCTGTTTCCCAGATACTATGCTGTGCCGGAGAAGCCCGCCGTATAGCCCGCTTACACACACTGGCTTCTCAAAGCCGCTGGAAAGAACACTACGATCTGCATCATCGTGCAGTTGCTTACTCCCCTGGAGACTACGTCTGGCTTTCGACGCCCATTCGCAAGCGAGGATTATATGAGAAGTTTCTCTGCAAGAATGATGGCCCGTTCGTCGTGTAGGACCAATTGAATGACGTGAATTACGTCATCGCCAAAGTCACGACGGATAAGCGCCGATCCCGCAAGACGCAAGTTGTTCACGTGGCTCGCATGAAGAGCTGCCATCTTCGATCTGCCTAATTTTCTCGAGGACGCGTAATAGTTCTCCCGGGGGGAATTGTTACGCCGCGTAGGGGCGCACTGAGAAACAGCAGCAGAAGAAGAAGAGGAAGCGAGGCGCGCGCTGACTGATCCGGGTTTCTGAGCCGTTTGCGTCCGTCCTCCATACGACGTTCACCTGTATTAAAACCGTTTCTTCCGTTACAATATCAGTTCATCTGTCGTTTTGTCGCCCTGTTCATTGGCTTCCATCCAGTATCATTACCGTTAAAGAAGAGTAGACACCATATTTTGTTTTCTCTCCTATTCACTGCAGCATTAAAGCAAGGCTGCCTCATGAGCCAAAAGGAGTTGACGAGTATCAAATGATCTACTAGTGTCGCCCTGGTAACCAAGCAACAAGGGATGAAGACCCTTCAGAACTTACTGCTTTACCTGAGTGACTAATGAAGCCAAACACTACTGCTCAGTTCTTACCTCCACTCCTAATGTGTACTAGGTGCATGGTACATTTACGAATAACTCAGATTTTCGCGCATGCGCATCATATTCTGAATGTTGCATCATGTAGCTTTTGTCCTCTTTCATGTCCGTGTAAACAATGACTGGCACAGTTATGAGAAAAGGGTAATGGGTTGTACAGCTGTCCTATTCAGAAGGTTCAGTGCCAGATTTCAAGCATCGCTTATTTGTAGTTACATAGTAATTAAGATCAAGGCTCCGAAAAAGCAGAACAAAGCCTGCCTTGTATTGCGGCAGGAGCGGTGGCTGCACCAGTGGTGACTGGAAATTTGTTAAAATTGTGCACACAATCCACATTTTTTTTATAATGGGTCCCAGAGAAGCGATATGGGCCTATCAAAGATATGAAAACATTTGATGCGTTGTATTCGTCGCTCTACATGTATGCGTAGGGATGAGATTTCTTCCGTTTCTGTTATCTCCTCTCCACTGAATTGATCTCTTCCAAGAAAGGCGGGTTGTTCAAACCCACCTTGATTGTTTCCAGCATTTCTTCTATCTTAGAACCTTTGTCCGCCATGCCAACGTCGCACTCATTGAAAGGGAGGGCCAGGAAGCCACTCTTTTTTCACAGATTCTTTGTCAGAAATAGAACCTGACAACAAGTTGGAGACAAACGTTATTTACCATCGGCTGAGATTCCAATCAGTCCTAGGAAGGTGTTTGCTGATCTGTAAGAAGAAAATGTTGCCGACTGCAGCGCAAGCGAGCTGGCTGCCTGATATTTAATTTCTGTTGCATCCAGGAAGACTCTTGTTGCCCAATTATTTTCTTTCGAAATAAAGTGGCATTTCCTTTTAACATGTTCCTTAGACAACCACAGAGATATCTGTGTTAGCTTAGTTAAAGCAAAACTGGCCCAGGTAATACAGATTCTTGATACTGTGGCAGTTGACGCACAGAACCCGTCAGCAAGATCCTTTTCAAAAAGTCCGAGGGGCATTCTTACAAGGAAGAGGAAAAGCTTATTTTCCACTGTGAGGCCCCTTGGCATACCTGCCTGCGATGGGTGCACTTGTGACGAAAATATTTGAGCCTGGTGTTCTCTCCCTGTTCTCCGGGATTACAGAATTCTAGTAATGTTTTAAACATTGCATACGATGGCAAACCAGTATAAAATAGCATGTCATCGTCGTTGTGTTTGAATCGGTCAGCAGAAAACTGTCCTCCAATTTTTCTTCAAGCTTTTCTGCTGTTTCTTTGGTGAGTTTTAATTCCCTGCTAGTACGAAACAGCATTTATTTTACTGGTTTTATTTCTCCTTCCTTTTCTTTTGCTTCTTGTTTTGTTCTTTGAAGTTCCACCTGAGCATCTTGTAGTTCTTTGGTAGCTTTTAGCTCATTCTTTACTGTTGCAAGTGATTGCCTCACCTCTTGTGCTTGTCTTTGGCCGGCCCAGTCCCATGTGCATTGAGGCGGCTGTGAAACCAAGGAGCTGTTGTCCATTTCGACATCTGGACATGCTGTTTGTACATGAAACGTTCCAGAATGTTCGTCACAATTGTCTTCAGCTTGCATTCCACTGGTCGTTATCACTTACGTATTCAGAGAAACATTCTGTACGCAATGCTCTTTCGGTGGCTTCCTTTGCACCTTACTTTGATTTTTGGCAAAATTAAGTATGCTTGCACCGCATCATTTTTCAGGCGCCTTGTGCCAGAAGCATATTTTGTGTAAAAGTCGCTATCGGCAAAGTGCTTTGAGCATACCTTAGTGTGCTTGTTTATGCTGAACCCCTTGCCTTCGTCTCTCCTTATGGCGACAATCCATTTTTTTTTTCAAACCAGAATTTGTGATGAAACCTAGGAAAAAAACCTGCAAAAGCACAGCCTACTTAGTAATTGGTCAGGATGCACAATTTAAAAGCACGAATAAACATGCACTTTGAAAAGCAATGATATCTGATGTAGCCTTCTTTCGCATTCACCAAGGTAATGAAATGAGAAGTAAACTTTTTTTTTTTCACCTCTTTACTACATGAACCGCCAAAGTAACCAGGCTGCGTGGTTTGCTTCCAGCTCGTATAGTTTTCTGAAAAGTTAATTGCTTTCCTAAAGATGAAAATGTGTTGGAAAATAAGAAGACCCCCAGTCCTGGGCTTTGGCAGGGGTCTGCAAAAAGGGCACCATGCCCCCCCCCCCCCCCCCCCCTTTTGTCGCCCGCCCCTCTAGGGGTGCTCCCCGATACGCTGCTCCCGTTTTGGGCCCCCCCCCCCCTCCTGCATGTGAACAAATCTTGTCGACGCCCACGTTCCCAATCCTTTACCAACCATTTGAGCTTTAGGGGGATCGTAAGGTCAAGGGCTACACTACAGGAGCTAGAAGCAAACCAAACACTCTGGTTACTTTTGACAAAGGCGGTGCCGTTTAAGACAGAATACTGTCAACCACGCTTGTGTGTTCAGGCTCGTCTAAGCTTCTACTAGCATAGTAATGTAGTGTCTTGTACTTCTACAGAGGAAGAAAACCTTCGTATGTTCATTACTCAATGCAAGGCAAGAGTTGAAACCACGGAGTGTGGCCCTCAATATTTTGTGTGCAGATGCTTCACTCTGGCACAGAGTTTGCGGAATGCGTGTGCACAGGAAAATTTTATCCATTGCTACGTAGTAAGTTGTCGAGCTCGAAGCTGGGCGCGCGATACCAGAGTCCAGTGTTTTTAAGCGCACCCGCGTACCGTTAGTTTACTGCAAAGCTGGTGGGACAACTCTGAACACACTAGCTACTAAAGGCTGAGCTCTATGAACAAAAAATTTCGATCCAAGGCCTTAGCGAAGACCGACGACGTTGGGCCTTTTTGCCCATGTCGCGATATAGGTTCCGCATTCCCAGAAAATGTTGCCGTAGCCAGGAAATGTACGCCGCTCGTGCTTCGTATTAGGCTCCCTGGCACTTCTGGTGCGGTAGCCATCTGTGTACCATCACTCGCGGTGTGGCTGTTCGCATGCATAGTTAGTTCCCTTAAGATCAAGGTAGCATATTACTGGAGTGTATGCTAATCTGCAGTATGCAGGCACGTTGGGCCAGTTGGTTGAATGTTATATTAAAACAACGCTAGAACACGGACAGATAAAAATGTATGTTTGTCTATATCTGTCCGTATTCTAGCGCTGCTAAAAAGCACCGCTGATGCTACACTTCAAGGATTGTTTGCTGCACGTTCGTGATGGAGAGATATTCGGCGCTGCTCGCCGCGTCGCACCACCGTGCTCATCTTTGGCGCACACGGAACGAGCTCACTATGTATGGCTGAGAAGCGGATGCTGGTAAATCTCAAAAACAAACCCGGGCAAGCAACCATTTGATTTCGTGACACGCACCGAATCGGTCGCGGGCATCGGAAACTATGGTTGCGCTCGATTACATCGATGGTGACCCACACGGCAGGAGGCACTTTTTGCTGCTCTTGTGACACTTATATCATTTTTTAATGTGAAAAACGAACATATCACTGACGAGAACAAATAATCATGCAGCTATTTCATACGCTCTGTGCGCTCGATACACACCTTGTTTCCGTTCGAGTCTCTGACGCCGCGTTGGTTGCAGAAAGGCACGCAGCAGCATGCCGGCATCTTGACTGTAGTTTGTACCAGAGAGCCAGCGAGAGGGAAGAGGGCGAGGGCACAGAAACAACAATAAAAAAAATTCCGTTTGTTGTCGCGTCGCCAGGCGTCGTGCTTTTCAATCCGGCCTGAACACAGTCTGGTAGCCGAATGCCCAAGCAATGGCGGCAGAACCGCGGTTCGGGCTCCACGCATCAGATGGCGCTGAATTTTCTAAAGGGTCTATTGAAATTATGAAATATAAGTGAAAATACATGTATCGGAAAAGATATATCCTGAGTGTTAACTCTGACAAGTTCGGCTTGCGGAGATGAAATGCACTCCTTCGCAGTTACCTCGGTCGCTACTTGTGTTTCCAACAGCTACCGCCCTGTCAAGCTAATGGTATGATTTTACTGGCACGCCAAACAGAACACAAAGTAGCACAACAGTTCCTGATAGCTTTCGCGAACTCCACGAAATAGCCTTTGTACACTGCAGCTCCCGCAGCATCAACGGCCTACGCACAGCCCGAGGAGGCGTCTAGAGCAAACGGAGTGAACTCGTGAATATTGGGCACCACCATGAAATTAAGATGGTCGCGCCCAAGCGTCGAACTAAAATCGGTATTGGCGTTGTGAGCGAGAAATGACGACAATTTTTAGGTTACAGCTGCCTGATGATTTTGCCTGGAACGGATTAGCTGTGCAGTTTAGGGGTGTGACGCCACCGCGTGGCATGTCCGACTTATATTAAGCGCCCGAATCAATCTCAAATCACATGTAAGATTGAGGAGAGTGGAACGATTCAGGAAGTTTTGACTTTAGGTACACCTGCTGCTACCCTATGAGATAACTTAGGAACCTTCGTAAGTCATGATTAGGTGGGACTTTATATCTATTTCGCATGGTCTTGCAGTATTGCATTAGGGTACCACTGCGCGCAAAAGAGTTCTTTGATACCAGACATGCTTTAAAGAAGTGATCAGTCAATTCACGATCGACAAAGTATGAGTCTGTGAACGAGGAATCTCCAAATGAGCCACAGACGGATGGCTTTACTCCGTTACGTCATATCCTTCACAGCGCAGCTGAAGTATCTCCCACCTTTTTAGGATATTTACACCATGAACAACATCCCTTGGGTTTAAGGTGGCTTTCTGTGGGAAACCATTAAGGAACAGAAGCAATTAAGCCTCCTATATCACTCGCCAGCACACGAACATTTTGTTGTGTGGATGCGCGACGATATAATGAAACTCGCAGTTCTTTCATTCAGGCTGGTCGTTTGTCGGAAATGCGAACAATTACTCCGGGTAACTGAAAATGGACAAAAGGAAACGGGGAAATTTATTGCGTTCTCAACTTTCCCAGTAGTTTTATCTTTCGTACATGATTTCAAAGGACATTTTTGCGCTGCCTATTGTCTGTTATGAGCCTTGAAGATACTGACCTCAGACTACCGCCATCACTGTGTGACGCGATGCATTACATGATAAGCGAAAAATACTGAAAACATACCAGAAAGAACAACTGCCTCTTCCGCTATCAGGAGAAGATCAAAAATTTGATAAAGTTCATCGACAGCGTTGTCCGGTGGCACAACTACTCGGCTTAAGCCATTATGACGGTAGCGTATTTTGTTACGCGTGATGCTCTGCGGCTTAATCGAGCCAGTCAAGCCGCAATGACACGCCTGCGCGTGCCGACGGCTGTGGGTGTCGAGGTGACTAGAGCGAATGCGATGGAAGCGGTTTGATTTACCAAACGCAAAACGGCGGACATAAACTCGAAAACACCGTTCGGGATGCTGGGACTTTATAACCCTCGCTGCCTAGCTAGGCCTAGCAGGCCAACTCTCGTGGTGTTGCTGTGCGCCTTCTGCCTGGCGTCGCTATACGGCTGATCAGCGCCCACCGACTGCAGGCGCCAGCGAACACCATGGATATTCTTCGCTCACAACACTCCAAGTTCCTCCCAGCAGCCTAAACAGTCGCCTCCATTTGTTTCCCAAGGCAGTGAGCCGTTGCCTCCATCAAATACGCCTCACGATGAGACTTCAGCAATGGACACCGACAACAATGGGCCGCCGGAAGTCGCAGAGTCGGTCACCAGGACGCGCCAAAACGCACAAAAGCAAGCGAGGTATCATTTTAGGTGAACGGGAGAGTAGTCCTCGCTTTACATTGCTCCTTAGACGGCTGCAAACGTTCACAGTCAAATAGATTACCAAGCAGGTTATGCGTCTGTCATAACAAGCATTGCTCCTTAGCCAGAACTGGATGGATGGATGGATGGATGGATGGATGGATGGATGGATGGATGGATGGATGGATGGATGGATGGATGGATGGATGGATGGATGGATGGATGGATGGATGGATGGATGGATGGATGGATGGATGGATGGATGGATGGATGGA
>JAJIZL010039170.1:33887-50401 GCA_023969395.1 Amblyomma maculatum
TCATCCATCCATTCATCATACAATATAAGAAATGCTGAGCAGTGGAGCGTAAAAACTTACAGAACTTCGTTTGGTGAACAAACATTACCTAATAGACTACCCCGACTGCTTAACAAGTTAGCACAAAGCAATATCTTTCTTCCCATGGCTGCACGTCGGAATTTGTTTCAGTACTTTTTTGCATTCAATAGAACGGTTTTGTTCATGACTGATTTAACCTTTTTTTTGTCGTTGTTGTTTTTTGATGTTTTTTTTCTCGCCATAAGTGTGGGCTTCTATCTGCTTGTTTTCATTGTGTACTTTGCGTTCATAACTGTACACTGACAAGAGCTGTATTTGATATTTCAATGTTTCCTTACCATGTGATGCATGGGCGCGAGGACATACCGTGGCCTCACCTCCCGGAAGCGCCCGCATGACGTAGGATGCTTTCCTAGGCAGTTCAGTTGCGCGTTAGCATTACGTTCATTTATTTATTTCATATATACCTCGGTCTGGGGCTGTATAAGCTTAATTCACATTACATGTGCTTTTCATATATGCCTGACTACTGTGGTGCTGCCAAAGTGGGGGCCCGTGGCTCTGTCAAGCTGTCAAACGGCAGCTTTTACCCCGGGCTCCCGCCATCATTTGTACCAGGATGGCAAATAAATTGAATTGAATTGAATCCCTTCGCCAGCCGTGCCATATGCCTGATAACTAGTTCTAACTAGTGACTCACATGGTGGGTGAAAGGTGGCTAGTCCTGGCCCTGATGGGGCTGGAATAGGTAGGTCAACGCCGCTTGCGGCGCGGGCTAGCCTGCCACCGAATTTTTTACTGTTGTAGGCCGTAATTGCACCCACCACCGCTTAGGTGGTGGACCACTGCTGTTGCGGCGCGCATCTTTCTCTCCCTCTTCTTTTTCTTTTTGTCTACTTTATTCTTTCCGCACGAGGCAGCGAAGGTGGCTCGGCTACAGAGACAGTAGCAGGCCCGTGCATTTTGTTTTCCTTCTTTCTACAGTCACAACACCAACAACACCATATGGGGAGGTCATGACCGCATGTGACACCATTATGACGTTTCATCCGACCATGTGTAATAGCCAGAAGTGTTAACGACGTCACATCCGGTCATAATGTCACGTTGCAAAAAGGCGCGTGAAGGCCGCAGAGCCGGTAACACACAGAGCCCGGTGTTGGCGAAGTCCAGCGACGAACAGTGCGAGCCCGAAACGGGAACTTCGTCGTCTTCTGCTTCTCTTCCTTCTCTTCTTCGCACTGGCAGCATTAGCTTCCAGGTGAGGAAGCATTGACCCGATGCTCTAGGCAATTCACGGACTTCCAAGGAGAGCGTCCTTGCGTGATAAGGTTTGAGGCGAACGACATGGACCAATTCTGGGAGTGCGGCACGACTTGATCGTGGGGCCTCGGGAGGAGCAACTTCGTAGTTGAGAGCGCTAACGCGGCGCAGAATTCGGTAAGGACCGAAGTAGCGACGCGAGAGCTTTTCTCTAAGTTCGCGTCGTCGAATCGGAGACAAAACCCAGACAAGATCACCCGTCTGATATTCAACCTCGCAGTGCTGCAGGTTGTAGCGTCGCGCATCCTGCACCTGCTGCTCACGGATGCGCAGCTTAGCGAGCTAGCGGACTTCTTCGGCACCTTGCAAAAAGTACGCAACGTCATCACTGGGGTGGTCGTCGACATGGGGCAGCATGGCGTCGAGTGTTGTGGTAACTTGGCGGCCATAAACAAGGCTAAACGGCGTCATATTGGTCATTTCTTGGATGACTGTATTGTACGCGAACATTACGTAAGGTAGGACTGCATCCCACGTTTCGTGCTGAACGCCCACATACATTGAAAGCATGTCGGCAAGCGTTCTGATTAAACGGTCGGTTAATCCGTTTTTCTGGGGATGGTAGGAAGTAGTCCTGCGGTGACTTGTCCTGCGGTGACTTGTGTGACTTATGTCAAGAATATGCTGCATAAGCTCAGCCGAAAAGGCCGCACCTCGGTCCGTGATCACAACCCGGGGAGCACCGTGGCGCAGGACGATTAGCAGTACAAAGAATTTTGCAACTTCTATAGCGGTTCCACTCGGAAGAGCCGCTATCTCCGCGTAACGTGTAAGGTAGTCTGTGGCGACTATTATCCATTTTTGTCCAAAGCTTGAGGTGGGTCATGGTCCTAACAAATCCATACCGATTTGTTGAAACGGCTGCGAAGAAGGCTTTATTTGTTTTAGGAAGCCGGCTGGCTTGACAGGAGGAATCTTTCGGCGCTGACAGTCACGGCAAGTGCGAACATATTTCGTAACGTCATGTTCCAAACTGAGGCCAGAGTATTTTTCTGTTATTCTGGCTTGCGTTCTAGTGATTCCAAGGTGGCCGGAAGCTAGTTCGTCGTGGCAGGCATGCAAAATTTCTTGTGTAGATTCGTTGGAACGACAAGCAAGTAGTGTCGACTGTTGGGGGAAAAATTCCTTTTGAGCAGCACGTCGTCGCGTAGGCAGACAGATGGTAAAGCGCGCCGGTAAGCTACAGGAACTGTGCCGCTAGCACTTTGTACATAATAAATTATTGCCTGAAGATCAGGATCGGTACGTTGTTGCACGCCGAAGTCTGTAGAGCTTACGGCGTTGACGCAGGCGTCGTCTTTGCCTGCGTCAGTTGGGGCAGGCTCGACGGGAGCCCGGGGAAGACAATCTGCGTTCAAATGTTTACGACCAGATGTGCAGGTCACTGTGATGTCATATTCTTGTAGACGGAGACTTCATCGTGCAAGGCGCCCTGACGGATCCTTGACACTGGCTAACCAGCAAAGTGCGTGATGATCTGTCACTACTTTGACAGGTCTCCCGTACAGATATGGTCTGAACTTCATAATTGCCCAAACGATGGCGAGGCACTCTTTTTCAGTGGCAGAATATTTACCCTCAGTCCTCGATAACGAACGACTTGCGTAAGCAAGTACGCGTTCTTGACCTTTTTGGACCTGAATTAGGATAGCGCCCAAACCCAAATTACTTGCATCGGTGTGTACCTCCGTATCAGCGTGTTCATCAAAGTGCGCCCGAACGGGTGGTGACTGAAGGCGACGCTGAAGGTCATAAAATGCCTGCTGCTGCGGTGTTTCCCATTGGCACTGTAGATCTGCCTTGATGAGATACGTAATGAGCGCGGCGATTCTGGAGAAATTTGGCACAAATCGACGGTAGTACGCACATAACCCGAGG
Source organism: Amblyomma maculatum (assembly GCA_023969395.1). NCBI lineage: Eukaryota > Metazoa > Arthropoda > Arachnida > Ixodida > Ixodidae > Amblyomma > Amblyomma maculatum. Next base: position 37,110 of record JAJIZL010039170.1, read on the forward strand.
AAGCGCCGAAGTTCCTTCCGGTCTCGTGGCGGTGGGAAATTCGCGATTGCAACAGTTTTCTCTGGATCAGACGACGTGGCCTAAAAATTTCAATACTTCGTGGGCAAAGTGACATTTTTCACCTTTGTTGTAAGGCCGGAGGACTTTATAGCTTGCAGTGCCGCCTCGAGGTGACGAATGTGCTCCGAAAAACTTGGGGCGAAGACGATCACATCGTCCAAGTATACGAGACAAGTCTGCCATTTTAGGTCCGCGAGAACGCTGTCCATAAGCCTTTGAAATGTCCCTGGTGCGGAGCAAAAGCCCAACGGCATAACCTGGAACTCGTACAGACCGTCTGGAGTAATAAATGCAGTCTTCTCGCTGTCCCTCGCGTCTACCTTGATTTGCCAGTACCCAGATTTGAGGTCTATGGTAGAGGAATACTTGGTTGCATAGGCGAGCTAAAGCATCATCAATTCTCGGCAGGAAGCAAACATCCATTTTAGTTACATTTTCAATTGTCGGTAGTCAACACAGAACCGTAACGTGCCGTCTCTCTTCTTGACAAGGACGACAGATGCCGCCCAAGGGCTCTGAGATGGTCGAATGACGTCGTGATCAAGCATTTCCTTAACTTGAGTGGTAATTGCGGCACGTTATTTAGACGAGACACGATAAGGTGACTGTCGGAGGGGTTGTACTGTATCATCCGTAATAATACAATGTTTTACAAGGTGTGTCCGACCGACGCGCGGCAGCGACGCGAACACAGTTCTGTAGCGATTGAGGTGGTTCCTCAGGATATCATGCTCCGTCTGCGGTAGCGCCGGGTTGATGCCATACTTTAGGTCGGCGATTTTCTCTCCTTCCGGTCGAGAATCACATGTTAAACTGTGCACACACCTAGTTTTAACGACGGCATCAATATCAGCGACCGTTGTTCCCTTATTGAGATACCGGTGTTTGTTATTGAAATTGGTGAGAAGTCGACTTTGCCATCTTCGAGGATGACAACAGCCTGAGCAACAGCAACGCCGCGGTCGCGAAGGAAAGGCGGTTAACTCTCGACGACACCTTTCACTTCCCGGAGGGTGTGCGCACCGACGGTCACCATTACACTGGAGCGGGGAGGAACAGCCACCTGCTCGTCGAGAATATGGAGCGGCGCCGGCAGAACACAGTTAACTTCGAGAGCATTCTCTATCGAAAACTGGACCGACTGAGACTGCAGGTCGATGATGGCGCCGTTTTCCGTCAGGAAGTCCATACTGAGTATACCGTCTCTGGAGCAATCCGCTAGCACAACAAACGTTGCCAGAAAGGCTCGCCCTTGAACTGTGACTAGCACTGTGCACGTTCCTCTAGGTGCAATCAAATGTCCTCCAGCGGTACTTATCTGAAGGTCGTCCCAAGCTGTCGTAACCTTCTTGAGTGCCGCGGCGAATGATCCACTGAGTATGGACTAATCGGCCCCAGTATCAACCAAAACGGTTAAGGCGATGCCGTCAACTGAAAGGTCTAAATCGGCTGACGTGACGTCTAGCTGTGGTAATGTCGAGGTGTCCGGCCTCGGCTCCGGTGCGTCGAAGAGGTGCGCTGTCGTAGAGAAGATGTAGGGCCATGCAGTTGGTCGGGTTGTCGGCTTGCCGTTAACTTGGGCGGCTCGGCAATCGTCGTCGTTGTCTCTGAGTTTTTCGGCGTCGGCGAAGTGGTTTGCGTCGTTGGAGGGTCTTGTACATTTCGTCGTCGAGCAGCCACACCTCCAGAGGCTGCTGCGTATAGTTACCCCTATGGGGGTTTCTAGACTGTTCCCGTGGCTCGGAGAAATAGTAGCGGCGGGGCGAAGTTGATCAGTGGCGCTGAACTGAGTGTCGATTAGAAAGGTAGTCGGCAATCTCCCGTGGGCGCTCTCCCGGCTGCGGACAGCGAGCACCGAAAGGAAACCCGCGAAGACCCATATCTTTGTACGGGCAGCAACGCCAGACATGCTCAGCTTCGCCACAATGATAGCACAGCGGACGGTAGTCCGCGGTTTGCCAGATGGCAGTTAGGCGGCGCCTGGGTCGCTGGAGGAAAGTCGGCTGGGAAGGCGGCAGTTGCATTTGGGAAGCGACCGGCGCAGGCGCTTCGTAACGGGGTGTTGCAGGCGACAGAAAACGATTTGCGACGGCGGCGTAACTCATTGTAGGTGGTTGTGGAGGCTTGCAAGAAGCGGCGTGACACCCAAAAACTTGCGGCTGCGCAGGCGTAGCCAAGAGTTTCGCCAGTTCTTCACGCACAATGGCTCGAATGGTCTCACGCAGTCAGCCTCCTGATGATACGGTGGACCTCTCAGTACATGTGGGCAGCATCGACACGGTCGTGCGGTCTTACTGCCGTGCCCTCATGTCAAGCGCTCTCTCGATGCAAGTAGCTTCCGTGACAAAAGCATCTACGGTCACTGGCGGACTGCGAACAAGGCCGACGCAGAGCTGTTCTTTCAAACCTCTCATCAATAACCGTACTTTCCACTCTTCCCACATGTTTGAATCTGCGCGGCGGAACAAGAGCTTCATTTCCTCCGCGTACACCATCACGCATTTGTTCGGATGCTGGATGCGATTCAGAAGTAGAAGATTGGCCTTTTCTTTACGAAATGTGCTTATAAATGCCTGAAAATATTCTGCTTTGATATAAATGCCTGAAGAAATTCTGCTTTGAACCTGTCCCATGTTTGCAGGCGAGATTCATGATTGACGTACCAGGTCCTCGCCGAGTCCTGCAGGGCAAAGTAGACATGGCGCATCTTCGCGTTCACGTCCCATGCATTAAAGGTGGCCCCCCGCTGAACTGGTCCAGCCAGTCCTCGGCGTCTTCATGGGGAAGACCATGAGAGCGAGGGGGTCTCTCTGGTGAAGTAGGACATTGCCAGGAATCTCTTGTGTGCTCATAGTGATAGTCTGTGTACTTGTAGACCGTAGATCAGGAAGCGGACCGAATTCCGGAGATAGGCCACGTAGTCGCCGGCTGCCCTAGTGAACAGGCGTTTCTACCCTGGGAGTGCGTCCTTGGCTGCAGTCGCGGCTTGAAAGGGGCGTCCGGTACATGAAAGATCTACCCAGCACTTCTCCACCAGATGTCGCGTTGCCAAAAGGCGTGGGCCGTAGAGCCGGTACTATACCGGTACCGCAGAGAGACCGGTGCTGCTGATGATGATGATGACCCCCGGCGGGGGATTGGCCAGGGTGCATTGTAGTTTGTTATTGGCGAAGTCCAGGGAGCTTATTAAACCATATCCCGTAGGAGCACTCGAGCAGACGACGCTCTGGCGCGTGATTCCTCTGAGCAGCGCCACCAAGCGACAAATAGTGGATATATTGTCTAAACGAATAAGAACATATTTGAAGCCCACCGTTCCCGTCGTTTTGGTGGCGCAATGCTCACAGCAGAGCGGTTACCACAAGCATGACACTTAATATTGTAGTGCGTTTTTGTTGGTTTTGTTGTCTGTTGGTGATGACCGGCAATAAAGAAAAAAAAAAGTTTTGGTGGCGCAATGGATTAACATCACGCATCTCTTCACTTATGCCACTTAAATATGCGTTCGACTCCTGCGTTATATTTTTTTCTGAATATATATTTTTTTTTCAATTGTCTTCACTATAATTATATCCTGCCTTCACTGAGTGTATGTTACCTTTAGGTTGCGTTTACAGACACCTTTAGGTAACAATCGGTGTGCACTAAGCAATTACCTTTCCCACAAACATTTCCTGCCTCAGTGAGTGTATGTTACCTTTAGGTTGCGTTCAGAGACATCTTTCAGCAACAATCGCCCTTTACAGTGAGTGTATGTTACCTTTAGGTTGCGTTCACAGAGATCTTTCAGTAACAATCGCCGTTTGACTCGCTGAAAGCGTCGTCTGCTCCAGTGCGCCTACGGGATATGGTTTGGCAATACGCGTCCAGGGACGAACGGTGCGAGCGCGAAACGGGAACTTTGTGGTCTTCTGCTTCTCTTGCTTCTCTTCTTCCCACTGGCAGCAATAACGTCATCAGGAGATTCAGGCAGGCTATGTTCAGGCATACATGAAGCTGACCCTTTCGGGCGTTCGATCCAGGCGGTCGTGCGGTGCCTTTCATCTGGCGCTTCATCAAGCGTCGCACCACAGAGCATATAGAAATAGACGTAGTACAGCAGGCATTTCAAATTTGTTGACAGCAAAACAAAAAGGTGCTCTATCTGACAAATCTCCGCTGACACCTTAAACGAGCTGCAAAGAAAAAACTGATTGATTTATAGGAAGGGGAAGGCGTGATAACTGTCTCAGTCGTTTTTATGTGGACACCTCAACTGCGCCGTAAGGGAAGGAAGGAAGGTGAGAGTTAAAGTGGAAGGAGAGAGAGAGGAGCCGTAGTGCAGGGCTACGGAGTAATTTCGACCACCTGGGGACCATTAACGTGTGCTGACATCGCACAGCACACGGACGCCTCTTCGTTTCGATGGAGCCGCAAAGTAAGAAGGTGACAGTAAAAACAGAAAGAAAGAGGTAGCGTTGTGGAAGGCTTCGGACCACTTCGCTACAGGGGCTTTCGCCTCATCGCACTTTAGTAGTCCGAAGTGCCCCTAGAATTTTTTTATTCCGTGGTCTTTTTATATTTGGTCTTATTGGCTCACAGGAAAGGAAAGGCGCAGTATCTCTCTTGATTGATGTCAGTGCCCGTGCGCAGGCAGTCAACATTACCCCGCACTCCTCCACAGCGCTTTCTCTTTCTATCTTTTCACGTCTACCTTCCTCTCTTCCCTTATGACGTAGGCCAGGTCCAATTACGTAAATTGAGAGCACTACAGAGACTGCATTAAACAAATCTGAAAGCCTGAGCGATGCCTGCCGCGGTGATGGAGCGGTCAAGATGTCCCACTACTGCGCTGGAGTACCCGCTATCAGTCCCAACCGCCAGCTGCTGCATTTCGGTAGAAGCGAAATAAATAAGCATCAGTCTGCTGTGGATTGTAAGCGCACATTAAAACTCCCCAGGTGGTCGGAATTACTTAGCAGCCCTCCACTACGACTCCTGTTTTGTAGCGAGAGGTACACCGGACACTGTCTGTGCCTATCCCAAGAGCGAAGAAAAAGAAGCATTGGGAGGTGGTAGCTGGCAGCTGACATGGCCGAGCCCTAACAGGATGTAGGGCTTCCTGACATCACATTTTGCAGGAGCTGCCAACTCGGACCTCTCCTTTCATATGGGATGGTCATATCACAACCAGCCTGCAAAAACCCTCGTATTCATTTTATCCGTAGGTCACGCAGGCATATTTATACGGGTCGGTCGAAGCGGGCCTTTATGTGTTGGCTGGTATCTTACGCTATCACGTCATCGCGAAGGTGGAAGTGAAAACAGAGAGAAATAGTTGCCGTAGTGGAGAGCTTCTGACCTCCGCGCGATAGAGGCTTTTTGTGGTCACACTTTTGGGGTCAAAAGTGTCCGCTATGGCATACAAAAGCTGAAGTCATACCTTAAATTCCTATGGGCAAAAGTAATGTCTTTATTTCAAGTCGAACCTATAAGTGTAGCCTTGCAATAGCTATCGCATAACTCCAGATTTACCCACCAAGCTAAACCACAGCTATTTTGTTTCTCTTTCGACTTTCACTCCCATCTATCTCCCTTCCTCTTTGGCGCGCGGTTCAGGTAGTGACAGGAAGAAGTGACAGAGACTACGCCTTTCACTTCCTGTGAACCAATTAGTAATTGTTGCTACTGCATACGGTACCATCCCAGGAAGATACAAATTTTTCCGGAGTAGAGACAATGCAGTGGAACTGAAGCCACATGGCGCCGTCTGGCTGTGGACAACAATGTGACGGACTAGAGCAGGCGGCATCCTGTTTTTTCGCAGAGTGCCACTACAAAATAAAGTGTTAGTTAACTCGACAGCTTCTACAGGTGAATGTGTGAGCGCTGCTCCTAAAAGCTAGTTTGGTATTCGTTTTAAGCGATGGCTTACGCAGCTCGTTCAGTCGCCGGCCTAGTAGTAGTATTCCTATTGAAAAAAATTCTATATATATGAGGCATATTCATATCGTATTAATGCACATGGCAGTTGTAGGATTTACGGATTGTAGGAAGGGGCCGGCGGCTCCCTTTCTGGGGAGAATGCAGTTCCAGGCTAAGAACACTTTTCAATTTATACGTTAACATAGTTAATTCAAAAAGAAGAAAAATATTGTCAGCTCCAGGAGTCGAACCATTGTCCTACCGCACATTTGACCAATATGTCAACCATTGTTATGATCACGTTTCTTGCCTTTTTTTCAGCATGGCGTTTATTACACTGAATTCATGTCTTATGTACATGGGCTATGTTTAAATGATTATGAAAAGAGCATCAAATCAACGGGCTGCGCAGTAGGGTACGCCAAGTAAACCAAACCCTAAACAAGAGGTAACGTTGAGCACATCGCTAATGGCCAATTCGAGTGGGAGAGCAGGCGCACTCGAGAGCACTTCGAAATTGCTCTCAGACAAGCGGGCGGCTTTCAGTGAGAAAGCAGGAGTAGAATCAATGGCTTCTAGTGGTAGAGGAGGAGTGCTTTTCCTCCGCTGAGAGCACCCGAGTGGACTCCCGACTTCTCCCTCGTCTAAAGCGAGAGTAGAGGAAGTCACATGGCATACAGCGTCATATCCGCGCCATCTTTTTTTTTTTTCTCTTGAGTCGGCGACGCTCAAACTGGCGGCTGTAAAGCATCGGCATTCGGCGAGCGGAAATCATTGTTCACGTGCTGTATGCATGTTTGAGAGTCGCTGCTGGAGTCAAAAGGGACAAAGAAGGCAGATCGCCGCTCTGTGGGCGCCCCTCCTCTTCCGCATCCTCGCATAGCGGAGGGAACCCAGCGCGCTCATTATTGGGCTTCTAGCCCCACGGCTAACTCTAATGTCAGGATTGGATAGTTTAATGACCAACGGCTTTCTGGCCCACATAAAAGAAGGTGCTCGGCTGGTGGTCGGGCGAGACCCATCGAGGCAGTCGAAAGAATCGTCGCGGGCAGTCCTGTGCGCCTGGAGCGGAGGCGGCGGAGTCTCCCTGGCCGTCGTTGTGCGAATACAGTCGCGTGAAACCACTAACTTTCAGCCCCCGTGCCGATATTGTTGTGCCTTGTGCCATGACTGTAAATATTGTATAAATTCATCTTTCACTCAACTGATCATGTGGACCCCATCGTGTAGTGCCACCGATCAACGTGCTTTTTTGTCTTTATTGTCTTTATTTCACAACCAACACGGACTTTTCATAAGCCAATTTACATGCAGTACTCCTAATCAAAAATTCAAATTATTCAATTTTTTTTAATGCAGTTATAAGCTCAGGTACACAAGACTGAGTTTAAAAAAAATCAATTAAATGCCGAATATTATCCCTAAAATGCTCTTGGATTAGTCAGACATTGTGACAAGCATAACAAACAGCCATTTGGTGTTTCCATACGCTATACAAGCGTAGTAACATTATTATATCATACGGGTCCGTTATCATTTTCTACAGGCATAACCGAATTCCACTCAGGTTTAAAGGAAAATTGTTTCGCAAAGTTTGCTGTAGGAGGTCCCAAAAGAAAACCTCGTCCCAACAATCTATAAACACATGTTCAAGAGCCCCCGGCGTCTTACAGAAATTACCGTTCACACCCCAAGACACAAAGATTTATTGTTGAACCAGAAATCTCTTCCCAATCAGAACCCGTATATGCAATGTGACAAAAACGTTTTCACAACAAGCCGTACTGACAGTCTTTTTACACCTTTCAATGAATGTTTCCCTCGGCTCAGAAGACAATCATGTTCGGTGCACAGGAATAGGCAAGGATATTTTAATAGCTTTGCAGAGCCTTTTTCCGATGTCAGTGGTTAATTATTGCCTTTATTTCACAACTAACACAGGCTGGTAGATATTTTGGTAGCAGGTGAATTTGGCTACAACAAAATAACCCCGCAGCTCATGTTGGTTGTGAAATAAAGAAAACAAATACACTACACTATGTCAATCAGCTATTACTACGATAATATTCGTTCTTTTCTATCGTTACTTGTTTCGCAATTGTATATAACCTCAAGTGTATCTTTCAATCTAGGGTAACAACCCTGAATTTTTTCCTATCATGTCGTGCATCACTCTAACGTATCAGGGTTTTTGCACACACATCTCAGAGTATCACAATTTGTCACGTATGGTTATTTTTTGCCGTCTTTTAGCGCATAATTTTCTTTCTACTAGAGAGATATCTCATTCATTGCTGCATTCCATAAGGCATCTTTTAGCTTCACATGCTGCCAGCGGAGCAGCTGCAGTAATATATCACTTCCCATTATACCTATTGCACATGCCAACCCTCAGATAAGCATCGTGCCGCGTTTGGTCCCTTGCCGGACGCCGAGCGCGGCCGTGTATCGTTTGGTCCCTTGCCGGACGCCGAGTGCGGCCGAGCAGCGAGCAGGAAGGAACTGAGACTGGCCCCGATCCCGGCACGATAACAACAACCATTTATTTCACGCAAACAGCATCTTTATATAGCAAGCACTCATGTGACCAGTGACGTCACGGAGAGACAATGTTTCAGGCATCCGATAACGCAGACACATGACGCGCGGCACAGGCGCTATCAGCACATCTCCCCTTTTCTCTGAAAAGATACACTAGCATTTGCAACAAACTTAGCACTGCCACCAACAAAGGATGAACACTTTTTATTGGATGCAACCAATGCTCAAAACAAAATAACAGTCGGTTACTGAACCCATATCGGTCTGGCGGTCGGACATGACGGCCAAATCGTGTTCCATATCCAGGAGGGCTAGTTTGTGGCAAGGTGGTATTAGATGGATCGGCAGGTGCCTTTGGTTTAGATGGATTAGTTTCCTGTTCCATTTCTACCCGACTATCATATGCCTGCGGAAACTCATAGCCACCTCCTTCTTCCTCGCAGTCATTCTGCTGGGAAACAAAGCGAACCAGGAATTTCCTGTTTCTTTCTAGAACTACACCCGTAGAAGTTCTAACTACATACGACCTCGGACGTTGTGCAGGACGTAGGACTCGCGCTTTCACTTTGCAGTCTGTCACCAATACTTCTGCTCCTGGTTTGAGGACTGGCAGCGGAAGAGCCCTATGACGACTATTGAAGTACCTACACTGCCTCTGTCGGATGGTTACATCGCGATCTCTGAACTTTTTCAGGCTCACCTTCTGGGGCAGAAGGCTCTTGGGAGGGACAGGGACTGTTGTGCGCAGTCGCCTGCCCATCAGAAGCTCTGCAGGGCTTTTTCCCAGTGGCCCTGCGGTGTCCCTGTACGCTAGCAGCGAAAGGCAGGGGACCTTAGCTTTTATAATCAGCCGTTTAATTATTTGGACCATCCTTTCTACTTCCCCGTTTGCCTGAGAGTATCTGGGGCTCGTCGTCATAGTGTGGAAGCCATAGGCGCGAGCAAACGACTGAAATTCCTGAGATACAAATTGGGCTCCATTATCCGAGATGACAACCTCTGGTATGCAATGTCTTGCAAATAAACTTTTGAGGTGCATAATGACAGTGACACTTTTTGTCGAAGATAGCAAGGCTACCTCTGGGTATCTAGAAAAATATTCTACTACCACCAAATACCATTTTCCCTCAATATGGCAGAGATCAACACCTAGCTTTTGCCAAGGACGCTGTGGAGTGGTTGTCGGAATCATTGGTTCCGACTTCTGTTGCCTGTGTTTCGCGCACACTGGGCAATCAGTCACCAATGCTCTCAGCTGGCAACTCAACCCAGGCCACCATACGGACTCTTTGGCTCGAGCTCTGCATTTCTCGATTCCTTGGTGACTCTCGTGCAAGCGCCTCAAGACCTCTGCTCTGCTGTGCGCGTAATTTTTGTGGAATCACCAGCCGCACATCTTTGAGTAGCACGCCTTCAGCGACTGACGGCGTTGCTCTTTCCTGCCAGTATGGACGCAAGACCATCGACAGCGATGAGAACTTGGGCCAGCCATCCAGTCTGAATTTTACGAGAGCTTGACAGACTTCATCGGCTGCTTGTTCAGCTTTGACTCGTTCAAAAAGGCTAGCCTCGACGGCATTTGTCAAACAGCCCGAACCGAATTTGGCGACTTCGCCAATACACAGCGCATGAGCATCAATTTGGTTTCCCTGAATCGGGGCTCTAGCCAATACATCTGCAGTAACGAGGCTCTTACCCGGGACATGCACAACCGTAAAGCTGAACCGCATAATTCATGCGAAAGCGCTGAAAACGAGGGGCAAAACATCTAAACGTGATTTTCCCAACAACGTTACAAGTGGTTTGTGGTCGGTTTCAAACAAAATTTCAAGACCTTTGATGTACCCTTCGAATCGTTCTGCCGCCCAAGTCATTGCCAACGCTTCCTTCTCAATCTGAGAGTATCTGGTTTCGGCAGGCGTCAACAAGCATGACGCAAATGCAACAGGTCTTTTTTCATTGTTTGGTTGAACTTGTATCAATACGGCCCCCAAACCGAATGATGACGCGTCAGCGGAAAGAATCGTAGGGTACTTTACATTCTAGTTAGCCATGACGCGCTTCGAAGAGATAACGTCTTTGACTTATGACAGCGCTTGCCCTTGGGCTGGTCCCCACGTTCATTCGGAACCCTTCAAAAGCAAGTGACGTAAAGGCTCCCTTTTCGAAGCCAAATCTGCTATGAAGCTTGCCAGATGATTAGCCATACAGAGCAGCCGTCGAACGTCAGACACGTTAGCTGGCGTCGCCAGTTCTTTGATAGCACGAACTTTCAACGCGGTAGCGTTAAGGAGCTCGTGTCGCAGAAAAGCCGGTGTCGTCGGCGGCGTTGGCCGTGAGCGATAAATCCCGGCATGCACAGCTCGTATCGCAGAAAAGCCGGTGTCGGCGGCGGCGTTGGCCGTGAGCGATAAATCCCGGCATGCACTTCATAAATAAAAAGCAAATTCCAAGATGAACTGGGTGGGAATCGAACCAGGGTCTCCGGAGTGTGAGACGGAGACGCTACCACTCAGCCACGAGTTCGATGCTTGAAAGCAGTACAAAAGCACTTCTAGTGAAAGCGGTGTTGCCTTAGAAACGTGCCGTAGAACGTTATACTGCGGTGTATATCGGTAATTATGAGCATGTTACTTACCGAAGTCGCAGTTACACAAGTAGCGAAGTACGTTTCCGCTACATTTCTTCTGCGCTCTGCGCACATGCAGAGCCATCTTGCGGAAAACACAAAAGAACCCCCTCCTCGCAATGTGCGGCGCTGCCCCGACACGTGGCGCGCCACTCGCCCCTGACGTTTCGCCGTGCACCCTCACGGGTTGTAGAATCAAGCGTCTTTCCTTTCTTTAAATCACTATCTTCGCTCACCCGCTTCTCCCCTTCGGGCCGCGCGGGTACCGGTGCGAGGATGCCCCAATACCCTTGCGTTTAATAAATTTTCTCGCTCTCTCCCCTTCCAAGATCCAGCGTGCGTCACTCGAACAGTGGTGTTTAGGCGACGCGGCTCCTCTTTCCGCTCACAGCGCGATTGCTAGGTGCAGCGTCTGATGCCGGACGCCTCTGACGTGATAGCTGCGCCGGAGCGCTTCTGCTGGGAAAGCCTCCCCTGCGATGTGTGCCGAGCTGCTTCCGAGGAATCATGCTTTGCGTGGTGCTCAGAAGTGTTGAGTATAAAAACTATGTCTTTGTGTGACTCACGAGCATACCGAGCGAATGAGTGGGCGGTGCGAACGAGGTGCAATAACGCTATCGCGTTCCACTCTTGAAGGCGAAGCTTAAGCGTCGTCCAAATTTTCTTTTTTCAGGATCCGGCTTGATGCCATCTTTACTAGACGCACAGCCAAGAAAGTTTATCTCAGTTACACCAAAGGAACACTTTTCTTTATTTAGCGCAACACCGGCACTGGCGAGACGATCTAAGGTTAGATGCAGGCGCTCGTCATGTTGAGCCTTGTCGTTGCCAAAAATGATCACATCATCCATCAGGTTTATCACGCCTGGAATTCCTTCAAGTATCTGCGACGTTTTCTCCTGAAAGATCTCGGGTACCGACGTTATTCCAAACGGCATTCTTTGAAAATAGTATCGCCCAACTGGCGTTATGAACGTAGTTAACAACTGGCTTTAGGGCGACAACTTAATCTGAAAGAAGCCATAGTTGGTGTCCAGCTTCGAAAACACAGAGGCACCACCTAAAAGACCGAGGCTATCATCCCCAGTTGGCATGACAGCGCTCGCGAAGTACACTTTTGTTTAATTGAGTCAAGTCAACGCAAATACGAACCGCTCCAGATGGTTTGAGTACTTGCACAATTCCTGCACACCGTCCTGTTGGTTCTTCTACTTTGCGGATTACGCCATGTCGCTCCATACGCTCCAGCTCTTGCTTAACTCGGTTACGCAAGGATAAGGCTATGCGACGCTCAACATGAATTGCAAAAGGTGTCGAGTTCGATTTTAGTCTAATTTTGTATTCTCCTTTTATCGCTCCTAGACCACTGAAAGGCTGCGGGTAGGAAGCTTCGATGGCTGTTGCGCTACTGACAGAGTCCGCAAATTTAATAACTTCCAGAGCCTCAAGCGCTGGGAGACCCAAAAGTACGGAGCATAATGCTGAGACCACGTACACGATTTGCTGTACAGTGTTTTGTTTCCACTGGATAGCGGCATGAAACTTTCCCAAAACATTCAGTGGCTCATTCAACGGGCCTGTTACGATTAAGTCGCACATTTCAAGCCTGGTAGGTAAACCAGGAAAGGTTGAGGGCACACAGAAATTTCGGCACCGGAATCGACTTTAGCGAACACCGGAGTGCCGTTAATGACGACCTGTACATACCGAGAATTAGAGTGCTCCCCGTTCACCGCGCCAACGAAGTACGCCTCCTTGTCGATATGGATAGAAGAAAGCTGTACCTTCTTTCCATCACGTGCAGCCTTTTTTCGACATTCAGCTGCGAAGTGTCCGGAACAACCGCAGTAGTTGCGCATTTGGCTCTCTTACGTTCCGAACTTCCCGAGTAACGAGACGGTGCACGTGTCGAAATGGGCGTCCGTTTTTCTAAGAAGACTGCACGCGACCATCTCGGAGTTCGTGGACCAGAACCACCCAGGACGCAGCAACGCGGTGTCGCATGTCGGCAGCGACGGCAGCAGTTGCCCCAGTTTGTGTCCCGAGGACTGTGCACAGGGGCGCTAACGAATTCGCCGAAGAGCGGGCGCGCCTTTGTTTGGAAACAAAGAGCCGCGGCGCCTGCGTGTTAGCACCAAGGAGAGACCCCCCCCCCCCC
>JAJIZL010039174.1:4434-19659 GCA_023969395.1 Amblyomma maculatum
AAGAAGGGAGTGAAAGCAGATAGAAAGGGTGTCGTAGTGGAAGGCTATAGGAGCAATTTGGTCACCTCTGGGTCTTTAACGTGTGCGGACATCGCAGTACCTAGGGGTGCCTCTCTGCTTAAGTTAGGGTTTGGGCCATAGTTTTCGAGAAAGGAAGGTGCAGTACACATTTGGGGAATACCACGAAATCGTAGACACCCACGCTTAATTAGGTCGATTTCACTTGAAGGCCAAATTTAGTGTCACACTAAGCCCGCTATACCTAGCGTAGTGAAGCTTCGCTTCCATTGTACATTTGTTTATATGAAAGGAAAGCCGCAGTCCCTGTCGATCGCTTGAATGTGAAACCCGCCGTGACGCCGACAGCTCGAAAAGCTGGTGTAGTGAACCTTAAGCTTAAAAAAAGCTTGCTTCTCGTCGTGGGCTTAGCTGAGATACACTGAGAATGTATCCTGTGTCGCGCATAGTAGCATTGACGGACGATAGTACGGTAGCACTTCAGCGCAAGTATAGGTACACTGCCGACAGTGGATAAGCTGCCAGACCGGACACACATGAAACTTAAACGATCATGGCGTCCTCAGTGAAGCCTGCGTATACCTTTTTTAAAGCCGTTCTGTGTACTATAGGTAGATTTAACAAAGTGAATATAACGTTGTGAAATAAATGCTGGAAAATACAAAAATGTCATTATTTTAATGATATTTTTGTAATCTTGCGTTACACTTCTCCTATCTCCCCGGTTTTCTTTCTTGCTTCCTTCGTTTTTTTTTTCTATCCTTCTTTGCAGCTTTTTTCTTCCATACGGTTTCAGCCAGATGGTGCACTGTCTGGCTGAAAGATCAGTACTAGGGGAAACGAGAGGCTCAGAATTTCAGGCTACTGCTGAACCCAAGCAAGCAGTAGGGATCGTGGCTGCGGCTGCTGCTTTTCGATAGAAGCGAAAACAAGGCTCCTGTGTACTTTGCGACATGAGTACACGTTAAAGAACACTATGTAATCGAAAATCTGGAGCCCTCACTACGACATCTCTCACAATATGAGTCGATTTAAGACGTTAAACTGTACACACCCAACCAAACCGGATCTAACACTCAAAAATATGACATATGGTTTGAACAGTGAACTGCACCTCCCACAAAATTTGGGTTGCCCATTTTGAAAACTGAATTTGGGTATTTCTATAGTTTTGTTGAGCTAGCTTCACAACTTATTGATTCCACCCCAATATTTGAGTGTGCCACGCTCAAAATTAGGCCTATAATCATGAAACGTTAGTGCACAGTGCGCAGTCCAGATTTGGATACTTGAGCTCTTGGTAGCGAAGTCTCTGAGGTTTTGCCGATAATCATAGTCTTGGTAACAATAGGACATGCAAAATGTCCTTGATTTTCGGGGCCATTCCTCAATACTGAGTAAGCACTGTGCAAATCTCGGAACGGACTACACAGTATCTCTCATTAAAGTTATTTGTTCTATTATGTAGCTCAATATACTGCCAGAGAGTTGCTTTTGCGTTTTTGTGTGCTGAAAGATTATACCTCAGTAGCACATTCATTCATTCATTCATTCATTCATTCATTCATTCATTCATTCATTAATTCATTCATTTTGATTCAACGTGTACTTGCAGTCTCCGGGTTCTCACGATTGTTGTGAGCGCTTGTTATCAACCAATGCCGGCAGAACCTCCCTTCGTGGTTTCATCACAAGAGCCTTTATTTTTTTAAAGAAAGGGTGCAGCAATGGGTGTAATTATAGCCAATTTCGCACCTAGTTAAACTGTCAGCGTAACCTCGCACTCGAGCGGCGTAACCTGCTTTCGTTGGGTGAGAGGCTACCACTGTGCTTGCGAGTACAGAGGGCTTAGTTTTGTTAGCGTACTTAAGACATTACAAAAGCTAGGCTTTTAGGTGCAGAATACGTCATAAATTTGCAACACAGAAATCTGACCAATGCTCTTCAAGCCTTTTATAATTAGAGCTTCTACCCTAGTTTATAGGTTTTATATTTGGTCAAATATCTTAAATGTCTTCCTTATTCGAGCCAAATAGACATATACTGTCGCCAACGAACAAACTTCAAGCTAGGCCTTTATATGAGTGTCTAAACGTGAGCTCACGAGAAAAGAGACAAAAATGCCGAAATAAATATTCAGTGGAAAATTACAATGCACGGCGGTTGTTCGACAGAAACTCCGAGTCGCAGCTAGCCGAAGCAATAGCCTGCGAGCATCTTCGAATGCTGCACCACAAGGTTAGCATGATGTCCAAGTTTTGCAGAAATTCTTCCTATTTTCAATTGTGTTTGTTTTCTACCGCGACTGCAGCCGGTCTCGCCTGACTCTACCGCCCGTACAGTGATAGTACGCCTCGGCATTATAACCAATGTCCCGACTCAGCAGGAAAAAAAAAAAAATTCAATGTATGCACTCCGGGCATCCGGTTCACTTAATGTCTTTCCAAGGTGACATGGTTATCAGATAAATTACAGTACCAAAACCCGTTTCTAAAACTGTTTCCCTGAAATTTTAATGAGCGCCAATCTTGTAATTATTTCATTACGATCTAAATAGCACGATTACTTCAGTCGCTGATAGGTAATATTGCCCATCTCGCTTTCTCAGCTCAATAATTTTCCTCAACAGGAGCATAGAGGTATATGTTTTTGAAACGCTGCACTCTCTATACTTTATTTACTGTATGTGACAACCACCTGATAGTGCGCTTTGGTTTAGGAAGCGCATTATGTAGAATAGTAGCATTATTTATAGAGTCTGAGGGTAGGGCCGGCGGGGACAAAATAATCGATCGAGAGTTCTCGCAAAAACAACTGACTTAAGGAAAATAAAGGATATGGCATACAACTGTCGGTTTCGATGACATTCCCAGAATAACTTCGCGAGTTTAACTTCGTCAGCTCTGCCTTGTCAAAGGCAAGAAAATGTACACGGTTATGAAAGTGCTCCTGACCTGTTTTTTATACCTTGCCAACAACCTTTTATCACGTAAAAAGAAAGCAGATTCGCAAGAGAAACTATAAATTTTGTTGAAATTCGCACATCGAATCATGATAGTTGGGGAATTAATAATAAAGAAAGCAAGTAGTTATATTCAGTCCTTCCAATTTTGATTTCTATTGTGACGTAAAAGCTTTATTCTTTGATTATAATTGTGTCTCACTGAAAAAAAAAATATATTACCGTCAAATGGAAGTCCTATTTTATGCATTTTGCATATCGACACATGGCTACTTGACAAAAATTAGTAAACATTTCTAATGGTTGGTTTAGTACTGATAGCTGCGTTACTTGTGTCTTTTTTTTTTTTCACTGTTTCCTATCCTGTGTGCCACGTATGAGTGAAACGTTTTGGGTCTCATCTCCTATGCTACCAGCAACGAATTTTTTAAGGATACTTTTTCCTTCTCACGTTGTGGGACCTGATGTATTACAAAACCCGGATGATATGAAACAGCGCTGAACAAGGGCAGAGGGGGGGGGGGGGGGGGAGCCTCTGTTGGCAGGTCCAGTCAATGTTTCGACAAGCGGACTTTTCTTCGCCCAGACTAAGACAAGTCTACTTTACGAAACGCTTGCTCGACCTGGGAACTGAGGCTTCCGCTCTCTACCCTTGTTCAGCGCTCTTTCATACCGCGTAAGCCATTCTCTTAATCTGGTTCTACCATAGTCCAGATAAGAACTTTAACAACAATTTGTACTCAGTTGAATATAACAAGCATACATTACTACAGGTTATCAAGGACACATCACTTTTACGTAAAATAGAAATATGAAATGCCAGATAAAGTGCCGACATCATATTGGAATAACTGAAATTTCGCCGCCGCACATGATCCTTACTCACTGCGGTTTGTTTCTTGTGATCTGATAACTGGCCATGAAACGCCAACTGCTGCAGTAATCAGTTTGGAGGTATCGTTGCCAGTTGCCACTGTTTTGGGGATGAAAGCACCTCGATATCTAACGGCAAACACATAGATGAGCTGTTGAAGCAGCCACGCGCATACCTACCGGCGACATGCGATCCATTTTTCTAATTTTTAAAGAATAATGAAAGAGGCAAGCTGCCTTTTTTTGCCCGCCATGAATATGTTCCAATACTTACTGAGTGTATTTCGAGGCTTGAGCTTCCGTGCCCTCTCGAAGCCTCAGTGTTCCAGCCTCAGCTAACTGATACAAGCCGAGAGCCCTGTGCTGTCATCCAAATACGCGCCTCTATTGGCGTTCGCAGTGCGACGTCTGGAAGGTTTTGCCAACAATAAAGATGATTAGAACTGTCACACGCCAATCACGCCCACTGTATTTCCTCAAAATTTCGTACTAACATCCACTTGTCGAAAGAAATATACCTTATGCGAATAGGAAAGTATCTACCGCTTTAGACAAAAGTTGCCTAATTTAACAGTGATCTGCAGTTAACTGCAACTCTACGGTGTGGTGAAGATACATCGAGATTGTGGAATATCCATAACTTATCATCACAGCTTTCCGACAGCGTAGCCTGAAACGCTAATAGAATCTTAAACATTACAAAATTCATCTACATTGCTGTTATTTTAAGCTTTGGCGGGAAGCGCAGTATTATCGAAGGCGACCTCTCCCGAAAATACATAGATAATTAACCTTTAGCTGCAACGACGTGAATCTTGTACGTACTTCGCAGTTTGTCACCTAATTAAGATTTTAGCCTAAACAATGTACTTCTTAGATGAAGGTAATATACCTCTCACAATTATGGTGTGCTTTTATCATCCTTTCCTCTATGTTGCATTATTGGGCCAGAGTGGAGATGTCTAATACATATCTTCAGAAGTATATCAGCTACCTCTTCTGAGAGTGAAAACATGACGTTTAATTTATTAAACCGTAGGCCTCTGCTGTGTCGCATTCCGCTTTCTTCTTGCTCTTACTAATCAAGCTCTCTTTCTTAAGATTTGTTGATTCCAAAATGAAGATTATCCAAGAATTTTTCTCTTTAATGTAACCTTCGGGTATTCATTGAGGAACATAATCTGGGTGTCCGGGTTCGGGACAAATTATGCATTTCTCCGCTTTGGTGTCTGTAAATCAAGCGTCTTTAAAGCACCTGGTTTACTTCATTCCAGTAGAACTGGGACTTCGATCGCCTGCTCAGCTTGTAAGCAGCATAAAACGAACCCACAAGGGCTTGTAAACTTCGACATTCTAATAGCGAAGAACAGAAACCAAAACATACAGACAGGGCACATGCTCACATAAAAAAAAATCCCCCCCCCCCCCCCCCCCTCGTTCACACACACAAAGATTAGTGACAATCGAGATCTGCATCGCAGGGTACGTGCGCACTAATATTAATGTCCACTTTTTCGCAAAATCTTTCCTTGACTTCCGGAACACTGCTGTGATTGTATCAGTTTAGCCTATTTAAACGTGGAGAATGTATATTCAGTTTTCAATGATAGAGCCGTTCGCGGGACTTTTCGTTTTAAAACGCTGCTTCAACTTTCGCCTCGCCGCGCGTCCCCATTACAGCCGGTGTTTCAGTCTGGGTTATTATGTAGCGCTAGCTAAAGCAATAACGAGACTGCCGGTGCTTTATTAAGTTCCATTTCATACCATGCTGATGGCTTCTGAACCGAAAAATACAAACCAACTTACTTAACTGATGCATTATTAGACCTGAAGTAAGCGTGAACTGTTTTTGTCAGTGAAAAAAATATATATGGCAGACAGCTAGGTATAGCTGAGCTCCGGATATTATGCTGTAGAACCGCTCGCCAAGATTACATTGCTTCGGCTTGCTTAGCAACGACCCTATTATCTGTTGATTCCGACCGTCTCCTTCGTATTGACAGCTTAGGGCTCGTCTTGCAAATAATCCTACTCTGTGTCAAGCTGTCAGAACGAGTCTGGATTAGTCCTGATGCTAAGCGGATAAAGCAAGCACAACCTGTTAAGACAGGCGTGGGCTGCCTTATAATGCAGGTCTCTGCTAGACATCTGCAAATAAGGTAGAAAAACTATCTTTTCATAGACCAAAGCCGAGCGTCAGACACTAATTTCATCTTCATAAGCCACTTTGAGGTCGCGTGCCAAAATAATGCCCTAAATTGAAATTGAACGTCACCAGTTACGGCCTTTAGTCAAACTTCATCACATGGGAGGGGGAAGGCAGAAAGAGAGACATTCGGAGTGCAGCCTGAATGAATGTGAGATCATACTTCAGGAATCCGGCTACGGGATGATAGAAGAACGGCTGATTGGGCGAGTTGGTGAACCATGACAGACAGTGCGCAACAAAAACGTGACAAAGAGGAGAAGTGGACAACGACGACGCAGAACAGCGGCGTGAAGGAGTGGCCGGCGAAGCTTATTTATTTCTTGCCCTCGGCCTTTGAGGCGGAGTTATTCCTGCCGTCGCTGCTTGCAAATAATAAATGCCGAAACGGCTTCAGCTTCATACATATGTATGCGCTGTTGGCCGTTTTGCTATGGTGCGCGTAGCAGAGGTGAATTGGATTGTTAAAACGTTTATTTGGGGCCTGCACTAGAACGCGCGCTCGCGCGCGCGCGCTCCGGACGGGGCCTACGTCGTCCTCTAGGCACCGGCCGCGCGGCCTGGGTCCCCGCTCGCCGTTGCCGGTTCGCTGGTTCCCTGCCTGGCCAGCGCCTTGATGACCTGCTGGACGGCTCAGCAGAGGTGAAGTAAAACATTTAGGGGACGTCGCCTCAAGGCGATTCTACAACATCGTTAACGGTTACCGTTTGTGGCTGCCCTTGTAAATATCCATATTATTGCACATGTGCTTTGTTAACTGCCTGATCTTTGATCTATTTCATTCGCTACTAGTTTCACCAGAGCCACAGTTATCTAGATATTGTGCCGAATTTCAGCTTTAATCCACTGGTCCATTTTTCCGACGAGAGACGCACTTAACTGCATTTAGGTTATTCAGGGGTCTTTAGAGAACATGTGTTTTTCGATAACTGGAACATCACTCAAATTTAACGTTGCATCCATGTGGACAGCGACCAACTGCAGGCTTCGATGGAATGAAAGCTGCGGTTGCCACCTACCTGCTTTTATTAGCGTATTCCCATTAGGCTTTATGGCACCAAATGCGGATGACGCGACCAGTGAGCGCAGCTTGCTAAATGGCAATCTATGTGAAGAGCCGCATTCTCTTTCCCGGAAGATAGATTTATACAGGAATAAAGGTTCACTCTGTTCTTCAAGAAAAAAAAAATTTGACGAGAAAAACATTGTTTAAATGTGGCTGAAACTCGCCCCGATTGCCTATTCACGCCCTGTGGAGCGTTTAATTGAGCACCTTTGGAGCTAGCGGCACGAATACATCACCGCGACACCAGTGTCCTGCCCGCCTTTTCGCCTTAAAGTGCCGCCACTATTTCTGTGGAGAATCCCCGGAGAGTCCATTTTCTGGGTTGCTCTTCCGACGTAGAGCGCCTGCCCCCGTTTTTCTGCTATGTAAAATGACTTTACGGAAGCGCGCGCAAGTATACAACGTTCCGCGGTGCCAGAAAATTCAGATGGGTAATTAGAGTAATTAAAAAATACATAAATTGGTTTATTTATGGCAGAAGAGGAGGACGCTGCAACTGACTCATTCTCGGTCAGTTGCTCGAGACTTGCGACTCGGGCTTCTGCGGAAGGCATCAGCAGTCCTGGTGAGCGAAGAAGCGTCGACTAACAAAACAACGTTTATTGCTTTATCACGCAGGAATGGGCAGCGGAGCAGGCGCCAAGATAAAACAAATTACAAGCGTTCAACGTTGCTGAACCAAATATTGGGCGAAAGCATTAGCTGCGGTTGACCAAGCGTTTTTCTTCTTCTCTTGTTTTTCTTCCTCAGCCCCCATATAGAGCCCCACTTTAACCTAGCCGTATGAACGTGCCTTAGTGTTCTATAGGGGTAACGTGAATGCCAGGGTCCAAGCAGGCTGATTCTGACATAACTGTCCCATGTGAAACGAGAGACCCAAGTTGGCAGCTCCTACCAGCCCATGTGGGATGTGACGTTACAGTGTCACGTGGGTAAGACGTGGCTACCGGCCGCGCTACACTTAAGGCTCGAAGCATAGAGTAGAGATTATTGCTTTCGCAATAGAAATTAGCTGGGGCTTAGCTTTGTTTAAGCCTGGCTGGTTGCGAAAGCATACAGCGACCTGGCGCAATCTTTCTTTCTCTTTGTCTATAACATCTGTCTAACGAGGAGAAGCGCGCCTCTTTTATTCCGTCCTTCAAAGTGGAAGCGCAGCGCCTCTAGCGGGAGAGCCACCGGCCGGCGTGGTACGATCTGGGAGCGTGGGTTCGTTCTCTCAATGCTAGGGTCCTCTGAGCAGCGTCACCTGGCGACAGATAGCTGAAAAGCTTTCCGAACTCGTTGCCTCAGGGGCACAATTGATTAACACCACTTACCTGAGCACTTAGCGCATAAAACATATGTTCGACGCCTCTATGTGGAACTTTTTTCAAATTTTTTGTTTTTAATATATTTTAAAATACCAATATCTTTCCTTGGGGTGGTATTTCCCTTTAGGTTACATCATGTGATGTTTTTATTTCTTAATAGCCACGCAACCAGCTGTGAATAGAGAGCCGTGAATATAGCCACGAGGTGAGAGCATGACAGCGGTAACAATATATAATTATTTTGACCGCAATGATCTCCTGCCTTTACTGACTGTTTATTACATTTAGGTTGCGTTCAAAAGACACCTCTCGGTAACAATTGCCGTTTACCCTCTGAGAGCCAACCAGTGAGGAGAAAGAAGTTGCGGGAACCTACCGTTGAGAAGACGGAATTACGCGATCTGGGATCGCCCGACGACTCGACTTGGTAGCCCATCTTTCGCAGCTGGCATGACGTCATAGATCGTCCACGGTTGACGCTTAAAGGTGCGACGTGGCACGGTGGAGGATCACGCGGAAGGCCATTTATGGACGTAATATTGCTTTCGCAATAGAACTGACAAGCTTACAAATCAGGTGTCTCGGTTTCGTCTCTCCGTCGTCGCCCTCATTGGAAGCAGCCGCTGCTTTTTACACACTAGGCAGTTCAGAGCAAAAGAGAGAATAAATCATATTAGAGCAAGCTTTGCTGACCCAGTCACGGCGGCCCGGCCAGGGCGACGCTCTCTCTCTCTTGAGCGCTGGGCTTGGCCAACGTTTACTTGCACCCGCAGGCGCATGCATGACGGCACCTGTACTTTGAACTTGTCGAAATACTCCAGCGGGATGAAGGATGGGAATCCAAATACACGGCCCTGAAATGTTCGAAATTCCCGCTGCTTTGACTGATGCTCTTGCGTTCGCTTTATTTCGCTGTGGCCGCGTCAGTTGTCGCACATGTCGGTGGCGAAACGTAACACGACCTATAAAGTTGGTTAGGGGCAGTGGCGCTGGACGGCTTGCTAATTTGTAGTCTTCGCGGACCCGTTCAATAATTGCAGGTCGTAAAATTTAATGCAGTGCCACCATTCACGCTTGCCTCCATTTTCTTTTTTCTTTCATCATTCTCATTTTCAACACGAAAACAAGAACTGACTATACTAAGTCAAGCATATTATCGGGTTTGTACCGATGAAAAGTTTCTTCTTATGGGCTCAGATAGTGCAAATATTTTGCAAGACGAGAACAGGAAGGTATACAATGATCCAAATATATTACGCATTCAACATTTTCTCTCTGTCAAGTTCAGGGCTGCATCACGGCCATCACTGCGATAATGAGCGTGCTTATCCCTTCTGATGTGAAAGTTTCATATTTAACTTCCAACTCTGAATCGCTGATGCGGCTGCACCAGGGCTGCCGCCCAGCACATAGCGAGGCAGAACAAACGCTTTTCATATCCGAGAGTTCAGTTCAGTTCAGTCGTTCAGTCATGTCCAATTCTTTGTGACCCTAAGTACCATGTCACGCCACGCTTTCCGGTCTCTCACTATCTTCCTAACATCACATAACTTCATCTGCAGCGCCTCGAGGATGCCATCTAACCATTGCGTTCGCTGCCTACCCCTTCTCCGGCGACCCTCAACCTTTCCCAACATCAAATCTTTCTCCAGCGACTCCTCTCTTCTCATCAGATGACCAAAGTAGCTGAGCTTTAACTTTAGAATTTGACCCTCCAATGAGCAGTCAGTGATTACGGTCGACAATATCGACTGATTTGATCTTCTGGCAGTCCAAGTGATTCTCAAGAGTCTCCGCCAGCATCACTATTCAAACGCGTCAATTCTTCGGCGGTCAGCCTTCTTCACAGTCCAACTCTCGCATCCATACATCACAACTGGAAAGACCATAGCACGAGTTATACGGATCTTGGTTGGCAGACCAATGTCTCTCCTCTTTACTAGGCGGTCAAGGCTAACCATGGCTCTCTTTCCCAGAAGCAGGCGTCTCCTAATTTCATGGCTGCGGTCTCCTTCCAGGGTAATCTTGGAGCCCAAGAAGAGACAATCTGTCACAGCTTCCACTTCTTGTCCCTTGATGCTCCAGGACTTGATAGGGCAAGACGCCATGATCTTTGTCTTTTTAATGTTCAGTTTAAGCACAAACTTCTCACTCGCTTCGTGTATGCGCATCGGAAGTCTCTTGGATTCCACTTCACTTTCTGCCATTAAAGTGGTATCATCCGCATATCTAAGATTGTTGATACGTTTTCCAGCAATCTTCACTCCAGCTGAAGACTCGTCCAGACCGGCTTTCCTTATGATGCACTCTGCATATAGGTTAAATAAGCAGGGCGACAGGTTTCAGCCTTGTCTCACTACTTTCACAATCGGAAACCAATATCCGGGAGTGCTCATGATCAAAAATAGGGACAGATGTCAAACATGTAAGACAAATTCATGTCTAGGTTCATGATGGACATCTCTCGGCTGTGAGATGAGTCGCGAAATTCCGCGAGGTGTGTTCGAGAGATTTTGCGAAGTTCTGCGCAACGTTTTACCTAAGCATAGTAATATATTCTGATGAAAACATAATTTCCCAGTTAAGGGCATCGCAATAGGTTCAGATGACGAGGGCAAAAAAAAAGGAAATTTCGAAATTGTAACAAGTAAAGAAGCACGCAAGGTAGAGGTAGAAGTGAAGGCATTGCCAGAAGAGGAAGAAGAAAAGAAGGATGATAGAGTTTTGCCATTAAACTCTTAAGCGAAGTTGTGTGTAATGTTATGCGTTTTTCAGTTTTGTGTCCACAAAGAAGCTGTTCTGCCTCATGATTACTTTTATTCATTTTCTTATCTGTTTGACAATACTGTAGGCCCAGTGAAGGGCCATTGCAGGAGAGGCAACAATTGCAAAGCAAAGTGTAAAACAAACTAAAAAAGACATTTTCGCAGATATAAAGCAAAATGCAGAAAAGCAGCAAGCCAGTGAACAGCTTTTTTAAGCTATCAATGCAAGCAAGTAATGATAAAGGTATCTGATTCCGGTCAGTTATGGTACGCGGAAAAAAAAAGGAAATTTGAAGATGTTAGTTCTGGAAAATTAAGTAAGTTGTTAATAATGCATTGTGTCTATTTCTTATTGCCCTAGACGTCACTGGTTTAAGATCGAACTCAGGAGCCGTTGATAATTCATTATTTTATTAGAAAAAAGGAATTTTAGCCTTTCTATTCCGGGAAGAGATTCAAGAGTCTAACTTATGTTGAAGCATTAGGACAAATAGTGATTCCGTGGTGTGATATTTAGAAAATATATATAATCGAAAAGCTCTGCGTTGAAAACTTACTAGCGAATTAGTGTCAGTTTTTGTGTGAGGATCCCAAACAGCGCACGCTTATTCAAGTTTAAGTCTAATAATGGTGTTATATGCCAAATGCTTAACATCAGAAGGAGCTTATTTCATCTTAAATCTAAGAAAGAAAGGTCACGAAACGAAGACGAGCATACGATGTCAATATGGTTATTCTAGCTAAGATTATTTGTTAGTGTTATACCTAGGTATTTGTAATGTTTCACTTCGGAAAAATTCCGGGAGGGAGGGCGGGGAGGGGGAGAGATTATATATAAAAATTACTGTCTTTTTGTCAGTGATCCACATACATGATGTTTTGTCAGCAATTATTCCATTCCCCATTTATCACACCATTCACTAATACTATGCATAACTGTTTTAGGGTATTTAGGTACAAACTTCGACAAAAGAGTTTTAAAGTAATGTCCCTTAGCAGCTGATGGAGGGTCCGCAACTGCTTTAGGTAAAAAAAGTTGATTAACTTCAATGATGCTGCGAGGAACACGTATCTTAAACGTTTAAGTATTTTTTTCAGGTGCAAGATATCTCGCGTAATCCAGGGATTACATTTGTCACTTTTTTGTTCTTGGGGGAATATATTGACTTATACTCTAATCAAAGCTGCTAAGACACAGATAATAATCTAATACGCTGTCATCCCTAGCAAGCGAGAAATTTTTTACAGGTATGCTTTGGAGGGTCCGGTATGTTTATCAGAAACAAAATCGCAAGTGAAGTACTTTAAGTCATGATCAGACAAACTTTGATGGATCGAAACAATAAATATCTCAGGAGAACTGCTCACAAAAATGAAGTCAAGAAAGGAATTGGATGAACCATGATTGCATGTAGCTGATCTTACTACTTGATTGCTACACAAGATAATATTAAATAGGTCAGAAAGCGCGCAAGAGGTCAGATCCCAATTTGTGCCGGGTAAATTAAAGTCATCGACCAGAAATACATTATTGTGTTTTAATGATGACGTATGATTCAACAGATGGCGTAAAAACTGATGAGAATCTAGAGCACGGATAACCACGGCTCCTAATGATAGCTTAAGCGAGATGCTTTCGTGGTCTGACAAATTAAATATATCCGAATACTTTAAAAAAAAAAAAAAACAGCGACTCCTACACGTCTTGATAATCTGCCAAAACGCTTTCTCTATCAGTACCATTTACGGGTATAATAAATGGAGCATAAAAAGTCATGCAAGGTTTAGATTAAAGCGTCACTTGATAGAAATATATCAATTTTAGCAGGCACAAAGCCTTGGCAAGTTAGAGAACTCGTAATATCGAGCTTCACTTGGCGTCACCACTCCCGGATTCCTGCAAATGTCGTTTGTGCTGTGTCTGCGTCGCGTTTTCAAGCAAAGCTATTTTGGCATCGTTTGACAGCAACTATAGAAGTATCAGAAAATAAGCGTGGCAGTCGTAGTCAGGAAGTGTGAAGTGCCACGTATATAAAAGAGGTGAAAACATGGTGTTTAAAATCAGAGACATACAAAACAAAAACTTAATATTTCGCTTTCCTTTCTGCACATTCATGCTGCGCGTCACTGTTGCACGCAGCAAGTTCAGAGCTGCAAACTAATAACGGAACTGATGTTTTGTTGTGCTAGCGAGGTGGCAAGTAAGATGGCTTTTGATCCAGCTTCCAGTCATCGAAGTGGCCATTTTGTTGCATGCTGTGAATAATAGAATATTACAAAACTTCTTACATTTTACATTTACATATTACATATTACATCTTACTTCTTGAGTGTGCTCTGCTGCGGACACGTCAATACGTGCATGTTTCGATGAGTGAAGCAGATTGTAAGCACATTGCCACAATTTGTGTGCCGTGGCAACTCGAGTGAGCTTTGAGGTAGGGTGAAAAATATCCCAAATAATGCACGCATGCACAATCACTTCCTATTTCACGCAAAGAAGAAACATAACTGTGGTTGACATAGATTGAACCTAGTTATGAAGAGCGGAAAATAGGTTAAGCTTAGTTACACACGTTTGTTTTGCTTGATTTAAACTTCTTTGAAGCAAAGCGGGCAACGAGTCACGTGGTATCACGTCACTGACACGCTTTCGCTTTGAATGCGCACCTACAGCGGGGAGGCGCGGCGGGTCCCACGGTATGACGTAACGAACACAGCTCTACTGTGAAACAGGCAGCAAGACAATCGAATGCCGCCGGCTCCATCCATCATTATTGCAGCGTGTGGCATACTATACTCCAGCTTACTACAATAAAATATGGTAGCTGGTCGGAATTCGCTGGTCCACAAGTGCACCGCATAGTGCGATGACTGAACAAGGAGAAAACCCACTAAGAAAAACCACTCTCATTCTGCTCGCCTCGAGGCCGCCCCGATCTATCCCGACGAATTCGCTCACACCTGGCAAACCACTCTTTTTTATGCACTGAGTGCTGTACAGAAAATGAGGCGATTATTTAGGCTTCCAAATAAGAGCAGAAAATACATGCACAAAGAAACCGGCGCCAAAAAAAAAATTCAAAAGATAGTGGCCGCTCGTTACGGGTCACTAAAGCTTTCGAAGTTTTCGTTTCTGGACACTATCCGGGTGAACAACAAGGTTGACGACTGGGCGAGTTGGTAACGGTTCATTTCAAACCAGCCAAAACACGAGACACAGGAAAGAAGAGAACAAGACAGGGCTAGACTAACAACTGAATATTTATTGAAGGAAAGAGGACAAACACTCGTTCTGAAATGCGCGCGCACAACCCAACCGGTGAAATGGCAGGAAAAGGAGAAGAAAATTCAGTCATGGCCTAACTATCGATTTTTCTAACAGAGAGAATTCCTTACAATGAAGGCTAACAATGAGCCACACTCTTGTGCTCAGCCTTAGCAATATAAAACGCCTCAACTAACTCTCGACAGAATTGTTTACCATCGCTGTGAACTACACCCGTGTTATTGAAATCAGGCGTACAAAAAGACGGGTCATCCCCCGATTTACACTCTTGGGATTGCACATGTAGCGCCAGATTAGAATTCGTCTTCCCTCCTAGAGCGTTAGAGTGCTCCGTCAGGCGCACATTCAGTCATCTGCCTGCCTGCCCGTAGTAGCACCGGCCACAATTGAGCGGAATGCGATAAACCACATTCTTTCTGGAGGGGGTGAACCTTTTCCTATGTGACGCTGTGCAACGAAAACTATCACGAGTTGTATTGTCGAGCCCCCTTATAACTCTGGCGCACGAGCCTCCTATCTTGTTTTTCGCTGTAAATACAACTTCAACGTCGTACCTTGCCACAAGTTTCTTGTGTTGGTGAGAAACGCCACGGAGGTAAGGTATGGCAGCCTCCTTCTTTCACCGCGTCTCCACGCCACCATTTCGTTTTAAACATAAGACTAAAATATGACTTATAAAACACGTTTTTCATTACTAACAACGTTTTCGCTTTTCGCGCACAGTTGAGGTGGTACT
>JAJIZL010039177.1:0-23383 GCA_023969395.1 Amblyomma maculatum
TTTTTTTTTTTGCGGTGTTGTTTCTACTAATAACCACTGCCATGTATTTCTACAACGTATGTCTAAATAACGAGTTGCCTCGTCTCCAGCCGGCATCCTACCGTTGTCACTGGTGTTTTGAATGGGAGCTCCAGCTGAAATTTGAAGCAGATTATCCATCAGCTCGAGACCGAGACGGGTCTAGCGGGCGCTGGCGTGCGACCGCTACCAAATGCGCTGAAGCGGCTGTGACGGCGGGGGAGTGACGCTTCGTTTCCGGCTGCAGCGACCAACCCTTCCCGCCGCCCCTCCTTCGGGATAGAGACGAGCTACCCTTAGAGCCTTAATCCCCGTGGTGCCACGGTGGCGACAGCAGGGAACCCATTCTTGTGCTGAATGAGCAAGAGGCGCGTCGCCGAGCAGCATTGACCCCGCTCGCCGAATTTTTGAGGTAAGCGGGTGACACCCTTGGAATTTCGCGGGGTAAATGACCACCGCCAAACGGACTATTTTGCCCTGGTACCGAAGCTCCGTCGCCCGCACTAAATCGTCATGGAAATCGAAGAGGTTTGCCCTCGCCACCAGAAGATATGCAAGGAGGTTCACCCTCGGCAGTGGGCGGCACCTCAAGTGATCCCTTGCCTCCACTGATTGGATTGTATCGATAAACTTTGTTTCCCCAGCTAGGGAACTGGGGATAACAAATGGTGTTTAACTGACGGACTTGGTTTGCACAGAGAGCTCCGTTTTCCTCTCTTGACCTGCACATATCCCATCACGTAAAAAGTTGTATTAAAACGCTCTTCTTTGCCTCTCTTCCCTGGCTGCTTCTGCTCATTCATTCCGGCTCCTCATGGTTCGACGGCGGCCCCCGAACCCCGGCTACATCACTGGACACTGCAAGGACACTGTACTAGGCTCTGCGTTCGCTCTGTCAAATGTATGTGTTCACAATATATTCGAATCCTTGAACATAGGTATAGTTAGCCCATAACACCCTTCAATATCTACTTATTATTGCGCATACTTAATATATTTGCAGTCTTTATGTTACAGAATGCCTCTACGGCACCAGATGTATACTTGTTGATCAGGAAACCCACCAGTCTTCCTCGTCTTTTCGCGAAACCATCTTGGCTCATTTCATGCCCGCCTTAGAACAAATGCATGAAATTTTCACGTGCCCTTTGCTCCTCTCTTTGGTTCTTGCGGCAGTCGAGAGAGAATGTGAATGAGTTCATGTGAAAATGGTCTTTTTGCTTCACTTGTCCCTTTAACTTCACACAGACTGCTATAACGGAGCTGTTGGGTGCTCGAATGTTCCTAAAAACCTGCATCAAGTTATCCGTTCTAAATTGGTGTATCTGCTTTAAAGAAATAGGGACGAATATATGTTTTGTACAAAAAATAAAATCACAGTAGCAGCAGTCTGTGAAATGAAAAATCTAATTTAGAAACAGAAGCGTTTCACAAAGAGTACATCATAAGCATTAACCTATCAAAGGACATTCGAAAGTCAATATGTAATAAATAAAAACTTTGATTGTTACATTAGAAACATTATTGGGGAAATTACTGGCGCCGTGCATTTCCTTGTACGTCAGCGCTCTAAGAGTTGGCATGGCTCCACCCTAGGTGGAATGCCGGTCGGGTTTTCATACCCACAGACAGGAGGGAATCACTCCAGTTTTTAACGAAGTGTCATGAATGGATCAGCGATATTTTTACTCTCTCTTGTTTTATCGACATCGTAATTAACATTCCAATTAGGGATGAAGGCCCGTTGCTGTGTGAAAAATCAATAGGAGTATTTTTCTCAAACCTATGGTGACACCATAGTGATTGGTCTGCTTTAGCAGGTTTAACGTCGCAAATCGACTCAGGTTATGAGAGACGTCGTAGTGGAGGACTTCGGATATTTTAAACAACTTGGGCTCTTTACGTGCACATGCACTAACATTGCAAAAGCACATGGGCGCCTTGCTTTCTCCTTCACCAAAAAGTGGCTGCCGCGGCCGGAATTCGATAACCCATCCTTGGGCACTGTTGACGAGCATTCTATCCACTGAACCACCACGGCGGGGCTGCTCTCATAATTTCGTAGCAGTCTCAAAAAAAAAAAACGGTTACGATAGCGAAAGAAGCTTCAATGCGAACGATAATGCATTTGGTGAGCCTGCTACATCTGGTGAGCGCAAGGAGTGACCGCATATGATGTTAGCGAGAATCACAAAACGCAGGTGCGATTGAGTGCATTTGGCATATCGCTTCCGGCTATGAATAGCATCTGGCCAGCTCCCGTAAATGAATAAAATATATACCACTTTTGTCTGGAGGTCCTCACCTGTTATCAACAATTCAGAGGATGCCGATTAAGCTTGATATTACGATTAAGATATAAAAGGGTTCAGTGACCTCTTAGTTTAAACAAGAAGAAAAAAGTGGACATCGGGAGACAATGTGACTGAATCTGAAATGTACTCCTACTTTTTTTGTGCATCGGAGCAGATTCCACAAGTTAGCTAGTTCTACACCTCGAAGGAGAGTCAAGTGGGTGGATGGGGTAAGACAGCTTCAGTAAAGAACCTAGAGTGGACATAAATTACTCTAATTTGGAAATAATGCCAAAACAAAAGAAGGAGCATTCCTTCGCCTTCCACACCCTCTACATTCACCTGCCCGACATTTTTTTCAATTTCGAATGCGTATCTAAACCCCCGCCTGTGATGAGCGCACTGCTAAGATGAAGACAAGTCCATTTGCCGAAACGTTGGCTCGGCTTGCAAAATTAGGCTCCCGTTCAATTATTGTTCCTTACTGTCTGATTTGAAATAAACGTTGAGAGACTTATGCAATACATTCATTGCCTTTGAGCAGATCTGCGGCTAGCAATATCAAGTGTTGCATTCTAACTTATTACACTTCGTTATTTTGAACTCTGTAAATGATATATCAGTGCAGTTTCTGGAGGTGGATTGTACAGCAAGGCAAACTTTATTTGTACAATAAAGGCTCCTTATTCAGCAATCTAGTACCTAGAATGGCTAATATTTTTTTTTATTTTTGACTTTAGGGGCCGAGATCGCATTAAGAAACTAATTACCGCCGGCTAAAAACTAGAATACACATCTTAAATTTTATTCTTTGCAATACAATTCGAAATATTTATATACCATCACAAATAGGCATTTTATTTCGTATAACTCGTTTTCAGAAATGCACATTTTTAAAATGCATTGTATTTTCTTTTATGTGCCGTAGAAGCAGTTAACGTTATTTCCGCGAGAATACCACGCCCAGAGACGCAGGTTTAGAAATGTGCATGGGGAGAAGGCAGATTTACCATCCAAAATGCTTATTTTTAACGTTAAATATTTCAAACTGCTTTGCCAATTAAAAACGTTTAAAATCTTTACTCAGTTTTTTTTTTTTTTTGACGAGGTACATTTTTTATGTAATTGTACACCCTGAAGTAGAAGTTGAGCGATTATTATTTATTTTACACAATAAATGCCTTAATTACTGAGCTATGCACGTGCATAATGTTCGCCTGCTGTACAATCCACCTCCACCAAAACAACGGATATAACTTTCACAAGTTTAAAATAATAAACTGTAGACAGTTACCCCGTATATTGTTATATTGTCCAAATAGAACTCGATTCTCGGGGTAGCCACGCAAGCATTTATGTCTCACATGTTGCGTTTTGAAGCCGAAATGGTAATTCATATTTCTCGTTTCTCTGCAGTTTCGACCATTTTATATTACTTTTCGTTTCAGCTCCCTCAACTATCAGCTCGACTGCTCTAACAGAGAGCAGTGCAGATGTTTCTGCTATGACTACTACCACAGCGTGTCCCGCAACTTCTTCGGAGGGTCCCTCCATAGAGATATCTCAACCAGGTGTTCTAGGATTGAGCCACGTGAGACGCACCTACTACTGCTTATCATTGGGCAAAACATAGGCCACAAGAATAGTAGGCACTTCATATGTGTGTGTGTGTGTTTGTGTAAGTGTGTGTGTGTGTGTGTGTGCTTGTGTGCGTGTGTGCTTACGAAAATCAACCGCAGTGCTTCCATTGACATGAGGGCGGCCACATGCTTCTTGAATGCCCGTTGACGAATTGGCCTTGGCGGTTTTGCAGTCTATACGCCACGACCCGAACCAGGCGAACGGCCAAAAGAAATCGATAATTCTTGCACAGCGAAAAGTTTGTCGTCAAGCTGGCTGTCCCGTTCTCCATCACCCCTCAATCCGCAATTTATATGGACTACAGTCGAAATCTGGGTGCAAGAGAAGACAGCTTAGAGCCCATCAAAATAAGCTGAATGTTTGAGAAGCAATGTATTATAATCCAGTGTTATATTTAAGTAAAACATAAGCAGTCGCTGTTGACTGCGATTTCCTCTTCTGTCCCTGTTTTCTACGGTGCTTCAACTTTACTTATGATGAACCACCGACTAGCCTTAACCAAGATCTTGATGATTTTTAAATCCTTTCTCACCAAAGAAGAAATATAAAAGCGTACTCGAGCAAAGCGTCGAACTTCACATCACAATCCGAGGCGTCTGCGTTCAAGTACAGTCATCCGTGAAAGAATATGCTGACGTGTGAGAAATCTGCGGAACGTAACGCTAGATTACATTGGGAGCAAATATAGGTAATGGTCCAGCAAACAACTTTAATGATCTGGAAAGCAATCTGACGTGTTTTATTCGCAAAAGTTAATTACGTTTTGCTCATGAGACCTCTAATAATGCCGCGAAGGTTGAATCGACATTGACACCCTAGTTACAGAAAGTGAAACTTACTATTTCTCGTTTTCCTTGCGTTAGCAAATCTAATTAGGGGAACTCTAGACAAAAGGAAATAATAATCTTTATTCAACTATCTCAGTTTTAGGAAATAATATGGAACGTAAAGTTTAAAATTTCCCTCTGACTTTTACATAGAGCAGTATTTTTTTATTGCGGCAAATTCACATGTAAACTATGAAAATATCTTTGTTTAAATCCACATAGTGCCAAAACAAGCTCATAAAGAGGTGTAAATAGTGCTTTTACGCGAAGATATTTTTAAAGCACCTCTAAATGTTTTTCAGTGTACTGCGGAAATAATATTAAAAACTCTCACCCCCTTTAACGCACTTAGGGCAATGCAGACGACATCCGTGACCATTACCTACAGGATTTCGCCCATCCGTAAGCTAAATGTATCACATTTGGTTGCACACTTATAAGTGCTTTGGTTTTGAGCAAAGAAACAGTGCAGCATTTCACCTTCTCTGCTTAACTTCAGGCATTTCGCCTCTTTAGGTAGGCGTGAATTTACCCTAACATTCGGTTATTTCCTCTACAGAAACCAGACTAGAACAGCAGTGCATATGAACTGTAAGCGTGAAATCACGCGCTACCAAGGCTGTTTTCATTACAATGAGATGTATAGACAATAAAGTAACGTATCTCAAACGATTGCACTGTATTTAGTTATCAGTGGTGCGGAAGCGTCTGAGGGATTGTATTTTTTTTTTCGAAAAGTTTGCCACAAGGCATAAGTTGAGGAAGGGGGAATGGGATGCAGGAGATAGAAAGTTAAAAGAAGGAGTGAAGTCCAGTTGCGCTTATGTATTCGAGAAGGTTGGCAGTGTAGCGATTGTCCATTGTCCATTTCTTCTAATCACAATCGCGATTCCACCGCAGGCCCACCTTCATGATTATCCGTTGCCTAATGTGCGTTGTTGATGGACACGTACACAACAAGTGACGCACATCGCAGATGTCAGGTGGAGTGTCACAGTGAGGGCACTTGTCAGTCACTGGTAAATCTTTTCCCGCCATCGATGTCGAACAGATGGGGTCAGAGCCGCCCCTGCCCTGATCCGGCGCACTGCTACCTCCTCCTGCCGAGTAAGACTACGGGGGAGAGGGTGCGAACACGGAGGAATTCGCAAGTTCGCTGGCGCAGAACTTGCGAATCGGAAACGTGGGACAGGAACGGATCTGGGGGAAGAGGGGAAGGTTGTGGATCGCCTGAGGTGTTTATGTACGGCATAGCATCCGCTTGAATATTATGTGGATCTCGAGCATGGCCGCGAATCCAGTGTATGCGCACAGGGCATGGGTACTTTGAACAGAGCAAATGTATGGACTGTGTTATTTGGAATGTGCGTCGAACGGCCTTAAGCTGGTTAAGGGTAGTGAGAGAGTCTGTGTAAAGGTGAACTGCATTGAATGTAGGAACTGGCGGAAGGGAATTTATGGCATTGTAAATGGCTTGAAGTTCCAGTGCCAGAGGGGTGCACGTATCCGCGGTATATTTCACGTGAGTGTTGACATGCGGATGAGAGGGACTATACACACGAGTAGCTCCTCGCTCTGCAGTAACAGTAACAGATTGTATTTTTCTTTACAAAGTCAAATTATTTTTTTGCATATCATATTTCTTCCTCTACTATTTCTCGCTAGTCGCACACGCAATGTGCTTCTCCTAAGATGACTGCAAAAGCTAGGAATTAGAGGCGCATTTGCACACAATCACTGGAGGGTACGTGTTGTAGTCTTGGCAGCGTATTGGTTCGGTAATTTAAAGCATAAAGTGATTATCTGCACTCTCTGCACAAACTAGCTCTTCTAAAGCGGCTGAAACGTGCCAGTAGAATAAATATTCCACATTTATGTCAGGACCAGGCAGAAAGTTATACAACGGGAAATGATAGTTCTTATGTTAAGACACATGAGACGTGAGGTTGAGCAAAGGAAGTAAGGATAGTTACGTCTGCTCTGCTCGAGATTGAAACCAAATCGGATTTGGCAAGACATGTAGTGCTACGAAAAATAAGCGACGCTCACTAAGGGCAAGAGAGAAGATTTGAAGAGGGGCAGAGCTTAGCAGGGCGAGCCTACGGCTAGGTTGGTCAATAAGATTAGAAAACGTTCAGGGATTATATGGGTGCAGGCGGCAGAGGACTGGCTTATTTGAAAAGATGTAGGACAGATATTTGCCCGGCAGTGGCTACAGTAAGACTGATAACGATGATGATGATGATGACTGTGTTCAACAGTACGAGAACAATGGTGCAATTTCAGTGCATCGTTCCTCACGCTACAAACACTTTGAGCATAATGTTACACAAATCTGCTGACGGTGTAGAATGGTAAGCGCTCTTTGTGCATGCAAGCCTAAAACGCAGATAGAAGGCTTCGAAGGGGAAAATTGAGGTGCCGCACTTTATACACGACTTAACACCAAACTAAACAGCGCACTACACATACACGAAAAAAAAACTACAGAAAACACCACAGTCTTACTACATTAAAGGTCATCAAGAGTAATCCACGAATTCGGGCTTATACCGTTATGTTATCGCACTCGAGTGGTTCGCACGCTATCTCGAATGCGAAGTACAAATGAAACTCCAGGTGGTACTTTGTCTCAAGAGACGCCCCTTTTCTTAAGGAGGAGCGTTGAGGAGGATTAGGTGAAGGTAGTCGGTGCTTGCACGTTATTCTATCTGGATGTCAGCGTTGCAGCGTTCTCGTTCAGGTAAGGAGGTCCCGGAAGTGGCTACAGCCGCTGAGTCAGCGTTCCGGAGGCATTTCATTCAGATTTGCGCGGAAATCTCCAGTAAGAACAAAGGAGGAAGGTGAGGTTTGGGGCAGAGCGAACGCTTTAGAGTTTGAGCGCTATGTCGGCAGATTGACAAACGTGATGACAGCCGAGGATTAAAAGCAGTCAAAAGTGGCCCTATATTGTATGGGGCTGAAACCTGGGAAACCTGCTACAAAAGGGGAGTTAGTGTCCTAATCCACGAGACCGAGGCATCAGCTAGTGGGTACCACCCTGATCGGTAGGCCTCACGAACGAGCACCTCCTGCAGCAGCTGACGGCCGTGCACCGACGTGTGCACCTAGAGCGTTCCTTCTTTGTCCACGTCACCACTCCTTTTAAACGTTCATTTCATTTTCGTTTGCTTCCGCCTATTATACAGCTTAGTCGTCGTCTTCTGAATCTGACAAAAATACCACTGCACTCGCTTTTCTTCCTCCTCTTTCTCTCATGTGCCACGCGCCAATTAACGTGTCTTACCTTAGGACCAGTAATTTACTCACCCTTCTTTTCTTTTTCTCACGTGACACATACGTAGCGATTAGTTGCTTTATTTTTGAATAAATATTTTTTATTATATGTTCAATCAGCATAGGGTGATACTCTGAAAATGCTCCTGGAAAAAGTGCTCTAAAAGTCATTTTGCAAATTACCTGGATGGAAGTTGATTATTTTTCTGTCATTGTTTAAGCTTCTGTATTGGTCATAAACCGTTTTAATGTGAATAAAGATTTTCTTTGCTCTTTCAGGTTGATGCTTCCATATTGTACCGCCTTCAAACTAGAAAGTAGAGTGACAATAAAAAAGCAATAAAATGAAATTGAGTCATTGTTGAACATCTATGAATAGGATTTAAGATTTTTTCTTGTGGAACATTGCTACTAACATGTGAATGTACTTAACAGGTTCGTGCAATTGCAAATATAAAACAGAAATATTCTTTGGAATAATCCTCTAATTAAACAAACGTTTCGTCATATTGTGATGTGTTATGGAGAATACCATGCACACGAATCACACACTGGGATAGAGAGAAATAAGCTGTTTGTAAGCCGACCCTTTGGTGGCGAACAAATAGGCAAATCGGCATCAACGATTTCAAAAAGCAAGTTTGATAGTCGGCGGCATAGGAAATTACAACTGAACCCAAGCGTATTCATTTCATAGATTACGCACAAATTTGGAGGTAAAGAACGGCAATCGTTTGTAAGAATTCAACCACCAACAATAAATTTAGCATGGATACAAATATCCGAGTTATGTGCGGTGCTCCTTCCGTCGAAACCTGATATCATGTTAGGCGGCGGGGGCTGCGGCGGAAACCTTAGTGCTGGCAAATAAACCTCGCGAAGCATTGCGCGATTGCCTACCCCAATCAGAAACATGCACCTGCCAACTTACCACTGAACCAAAACACAGTAATCAGAATCACATAGAACAAAATTAACACTGAGCAATAGTATATCGACTATTAGCAAACAACAGGGCTCCAACTTCACAACATGCGCCGCTAGACTCCAGAAACAAGATCTCTAATTAGACTAATGAATTCCTCTCCTTGCCTCAAATGTAAACCGCAGTTTATAATGCCTGCCAGTTACACCAAATTCTCTATGTTTTGCTCTGTATTTGCTTCAGACAGTACCGGGCCAAGGTGTCCGAACCCACTTCACTGGTGCTGGTGGTATAGCAGGTGGCAAAATATTTATATTGCGTGCCTTGCGATGCGAACTTAGCTAGATCGAAATGCGCCCAAGTGTGGCGAAACCGGAACAGTACATTGCTGTTCTTCAAGGCACCGGGGGACATCGAGGACATTACCACAAATTGGTTCGCCAGATTCGAGACCCAAAAGGCCTCATTCTTTGGGCTACTTTTTATTAAGTTTAGTTTTGCAGCAATCATTATTGAGGGATTATTGTTTGACGCTCTGTTATAGATGTTCTCAATGTGGGCCTGTGCTTACTTTGGCGAAATGTGTGATGAACATAATTACAGCTTCGTGTCTCCGATTCGTAAAGATCTCGTCGTCGTCAGAGTCAAAACTGCCAAGAATATTTACTGAGGCGTCCTGGAACCCGCGCCAGGCAGCAGCAGCTCGAGCTAAGACGAGGAGGAAGATGAGGAGGAAAGGCAGGCAGGTTAACCAGTAAAAGCAACCGGTTTGCTACCCTGCAGTGCGGAAGGGGATGAGTGGATATAAAAGTTGTGAAAGAGGGATAGTATAAGTTAGTACAGTCACATTACAGACATGCCACATCGCATCACGTCACAGTCATATCATAGCAAATTCATAGTCTTTCGATTAGGCCTGTACTTTTCATAAAGCGGAGCAGTGCCTGGGAGGCCTTCACTGCAGACGATCGCCGTGGCCAGGGACCTAATATCTTAATTTCAGACAATATGCGTACATCTAGATGCTCCAGCATACAGCACAGACAATGCCTTTCCTCACTGTATATCGGGCACTCACAAAGAATGTGGCCTATAGACTCGTCGCATCCACAGTTTGTACATGCAGGGCTGTTTTCTATGCCTATCGTAAAAGAATACGAGTTTGAAAATGCTACACCAACCCACAGGCGGCACAGCAAAGTTTCTTCGCGTCGGGGTAGGCCAGGTGGAAGGCGGAGCTTCAAGTCAGGGTCCAGGGATTTTAAGCGGCAGTTCGCAAACTGTCCAAAATTCCACAAGGAGGGTGTGTGTTCCTGCGCAAGTGTGCGAAGCCTGCCCGCTGAGTCTGCCCTGGAAAATGGAATCAACACACAATCGCCGTGTTGGTGAGCTGTTCGTGCGACCGCGTCCGCCCGAAGATTGCCCACTATGCAGCTGTGTCCTGGAAGCCATTGGAAGATGATGCCATGTCCTTCAATAATTGCACAGTGATGAATTTGTCGTATTTTCGCAACGAAGTGTTCATGGGCTCCACCGCGAAGAACCGCTTTTAATGCTTGCAGGGCGGCTTTTGAATCTGTGAAAATAGACCACCGCTTGGGGCTCTGCTGACTGATATGCCCTAAGGCTCCTCCCTTTTTTAAAGGTAGCGACAGGTCTTGATCCAGCCGCCCCTCCCGCCGATAGGCTGGTTGGCTGCACGTGACCTCTTCGCCGCCAAGCTCCGCCCAAAGGGTCCAGCGGAGCTCGCTGCGCCGCTGAAATGCATGGCGGTCTGCGCTTGGCAGCGTGATATTGGCCGATTAGTTATGCAAAACGTACTTCACATGCCTATATTGCATCTTTAGGAGTGTATATGCAGTACTTAATGTTTAAGCGGACGCAAGAATTACATCTCTGAACTCAAATCTTGAAGAGTGCGCGTGACATGCGGCTGCGTCGGGCTGCTGTGCTTTCGGCTGCCGGAACAGTGCGGAAGACGCAAAAAACATTCTTCGCGTTGGCGATAATAGCAACAGAAGGAAGCTATGGCCTCATGAAATCGGGCGTAAAATTTTCATGGCCACGGAAAACACCCGACTATGCGAAGGGATTTCTGTCTGCTTAAAAAGCCGTTCGCTTACCCTGGATGGCCTTTGTTTGGGCATATGCTATTTCATGAGCAAAATATCAAGAACACAATGACTATGTAGTCATCACTTGTACTGTGGATGTATAGTGAAAAGTCACTGCCGTTTCGAGCTCCCTTACTTTCCCGAACATATCAGGACTTCAATATTACGTTTGGAATCAATGCTGCCAAAATGCTCAGAATGAAATGCCAATGCTTGATTATGCTTACTACGAAAATTTTGTCCGTACAATTGATCAGTTAATTGATATAAATCAAAAATGAAACATTGGAAAAAGAGGAGGCTGCGAATGTGTCAAAGTGATTGAAATGGAAAGTCAAAATTTGCCTATGCTAAATACCGGTGTATAAAATTAAAAAATAAAAACAAAACTTTGTACCATAAAAAGTGGAAAAACAACCGTGTGTGTGAAACGCTATTGAGCCATTGTTTTAACGGAGGAGTCTCGCGGCGTTGCATCGAATGCAAACAAGTTCCGCTGAACGCGCACGGGGACTCGTCAAGTTTCAAGAGGCGGCATCCAAGCTTACTGGTGACATTATTGCCCGACAGGCTATAAGGAAAAGAATATAAAGCAAATAAAGAATAGAAAGTCAGAAAACATTATCCGCGAGCTTTGCATCAGATCATACCCGATATTTTTTTGTATTTGTTGGAAGATATACATGCCTTGGTAATGCACAGCTGCGAAGAAACTGACTTTTTCTCCAAAATAAAGCTATTGGAATACTGTAAACGAAATAAACTCGAGCCAAAAAAAAAAGGTGTGTACAACGGAGTAGACCGGAACAGTTACAAACGCAATGACGCCCTTATTTCATCAGAGCTCTGTGCGCAACGACGTTCGCAAAAGTTGCAAACTCGCTGTCTACTTATTTTTTGGTAAGGAAACGAGCACAATACGTTTAGTGAAATGCCATTTCTACTTCAAGTTCGCTACTAATTTCAAAGCATAATTATTGAACAGTTTCCTAGCCGCTTTACTGAGTCGAGAATGGTTCAGAAGAATGAGCTGGCTTGTTACCGCAGGCGTTTTTTTTTTTGACGTTTATGCTGCATACGCATGTTCAAGTTATTATTCCTGTCTTGAAGTTGCCTGAGCAGCAGATGACACAAATCTGTTGAATTCACCGGTTTATGCGTGCACCGAGCGCGGCCTCATGAGTACGCGGTATACGCTCGAAAGCGTGCCACGCGTCGTCTGCTAGCGCTGCCCCTGAACCCCTCGAGAGGGCGCTCGGGTAGTTGTCGTTACCTTTAAAAAAATAGAGGAGCCTTAATATGCCCAATTGCGACACGAAGAGCGGTTAGCTCTGCAGCTGTGAAGAAGTCTGGTGAATTGTCCTAACTTTTATTTCTGTATTAATTGAGGGTATGACCATGGAGCCTGAAGAACTCACGCCATTCACTGAACCATCGGTGTAGACGAGCAAGCGATTTGCATGGTGCTCATGGAAGTATTCAATAGTGATTTGTTTTAGTTCTGTCGGTGCTAGCTCGACCTTCTTCCTGATGCCGCGTATTGAAAGAAGCACGTGTGGTTTATGCAGGCTGCATAATGGAGAGGACGGCCTAGATGCGGATGTACACTGGGACGGCAATATTGCGCGAGGCGCCTCTACGGTCTCTGTAAACGATGTACGCGGCCTGGTAATAGGAAGACTGGCCAAATGATGACAGGGAACTCGAGAGATATGTCGGAAATGTACCTTCAGGACGTCAGCTGTTAGGTAGGTAGATATGGGATGCTCTTGTGCAATTAAAATGGTGGCAGCCGTAGAGGTACATTTCGGCAATCCCAGGCAGGTTCGCAGAGCTTGAGCTTCAACGCTCTGTAGAATTCCCAAGTTGGTTGTCTTGATATTTCCAAGTGCAGGTAAGCTGTACCGAAGAAATACCATAAATAATGCACGGTATAGTTGTAGCATCGACCGCACGGACGCTCCCCATGACTTTCCCCTAATAAAGACAAGCACGTGAGTAACCGCAGTCGTGGCCGAGTGGTTTGGGCGCCCGTCTCGGCTGCGGGAGGTGGTCAGTTCGAAACCCGCCGCCGGACACCCACCGGTAAAATTGGGTACAAGCGTCCCCCGGCCCGGCGCCCGGCTCTTTCAGGGGTGTGCGTTTGGAAGAGGCTCTGCTAACCCTGCTGTGCTCCCTCGGGGGCTTAGTTTCGAACAACCATGGGCTGCAAAGGCCGTGCAAAGCATTTCACCCCAGAAGAGCCGAGCACCAGGCCGAGGGAAGGCTTCTACCCATTTAAAAACCGGTGGGTAACCGGCGGCACCAGGGATCGAACCCGGTACCTCCCGAATGCGAGGCGGATGCTCTACCACAAGGCGGGCAACGTCATCACTAATATGGAAAAGATAGTCAAAGTAGCCGAGGAGTTCTATACAGATCTCTACAGTAGCCAAAGTTGTCAGGACCGTAATGAAATTGGCGGTAGGGAAAAACAGTCAGACGTTCCACCAGTGACGAAGGACGAGGTCAAGAAAGCACTAGAAACTATGAAAAGGGGGAAATCAGCTGGAGAGGATCAGATAACTACAGATTTGCTGAAGGACGGGGGGGATATCGTGCTAGAAAAACTGGCCACCCTGTATACGCAGTGCCTGGTGTCATCGACGGCACCGGAACCATGGAAGAATGCAAACATTATCCTCATTCACAAGAAAGGGGACTCTAAGGACCTTAAAAATTACAGACCAATCAGCTTACTGTCTGTTACGTATAAGGTATTTACTAAGGTAATCGCTAATAGAATCAGGACAACCTTAGACTGCAATCAAGCAAAGGATCAAGCAGGGTTTCGGAAACGGTACTCTACTTCGATCATATCCATACCATCAATCAGGTGATAGAAAAATGGTCGGAGTATAACCAGCCCTTATACATAGCATTCATTGATTACGAAAAAGCATTCGACTCAGTTGAAACCTTGGCGGTGATGCAGGCATTGCGAAATCAGGGGGTAGACGAGCCGTACGTGAAAGTGCTGGAAGATATATATAGTGGCTGCACAGCAACCATAGTTCTGCATAAAGAAAGTAACAAAATTCCCATAAAGAAAGGTGTTAGGCAAGGAGACACAATCTCCCCAGTACTATTCACAGCTTGTTTAGAGGAAGTATTCAGAGACTTGGAATGGGAGCAGTTAGGGATAAGGGTAGATGGAGAATACCTCAGTAATCTGCGATTTGCTGATGACATTGCCTTGCTAAGCAACTCGGGGGATGAACTGCAAATAATGATTGATGACCTAGACAGGAAAAGTAGAAAGGTAGGCTTGAAAATCAATATGCAGAAGACTAAGGTAATGTTCAACATCCTCGGGAAGGAACAGCAGTTTACATTAGGTAGCGAAAT
Organism: Amblyomma maculatum; assembly: GCA_023969395.1. Lineage (NCBI taxonomy): Eukaryota > Metazoa > Arthropoda > Arachnida > Ixodida > Ixodidae > Amblyomma > Amblyomma maculatum. The sequence goes on from JAJIZL010039177.1 coordinate 14,483, forward strand.
ACTGGAAGTAGTAGGCGAATATGTCTACTTAGGACAGGTAGTAACCGCAGATCCGGACCACGAAAAGGAAATAACAAGAAGAATACGATTGGGATGGAGCGCATTCGGCAAGCACTCGCAGATTATGACTAGCAGCTTACCAGTATCGCTCAAGAGGAAAGTATACAACAGTTGCATCTTGCCTGTACTCACCTATGCGGCTGAAACGTGGAGGCTAACCAAGGGAGTTCTATTTAAGTTGAGGAGAACCCAGAGGGCTATGGAACGAAAAATGGTAGGGGTAACATTAAGAGATAGAAAGCGTGCAGAGTGGGTCAGAGAAATAACTCAAGTTACCGACATTCTAGTAGAAATTAAGAAGAAGAAATGGACATGGGCAGGACATGTAGTGCAAAGAGAGGATAACCGATGGTCGCTGAGGGTAACAAACTGGATTCCAAGGGAAGGAAAGCGTAGCAGGGGGCGGCAGAAAGTTAGGTGGGCGGATGAAATTAAGAAGTTCGCAGGGGTCAACTGGATGCAGCTAGCACAAAACCGGGTTAAGTGGAGAAATATGGGAGAGGCCTTTGCCCTGCAGTGGGTATAATCAGGCTGATGATGATGATGATGATGAAGTGAGTAATTGCTGTTAGCCTCTTTTTCATGAAATAAATATGGGGAGTCAACGAAAGATTTCAGTCGATGATAACTCCCAGAAAGCGATGGCTGCTTTCGTAGGATATTGTTTTACCATCAATGCGTACGGTGTAAGGTGACATGTTCTTGCGTGTAAATGCAACTAGCGAACACTTTTCAGTTGATATCTGTAGACCTTGCAGGTGGAGGTAGGCGCAACTATACTTGCCGCATTTTGAAGCCTCGCTTTAACCTGTGGACGCGTAACTCCTGATGCCCAGATACAGATGTCGTCTGCATATATTGAAAGTTGCGTCGATTGTGGTATTAAGTCGACAAGCCTGACAACAGTAAGATTGAAAAGCGTTGGGCTTAGTACTCCGCTCTGTGGGACTGCACGGGAAGTGAAATGAGAAGATGTTGGGCCATCTTCTATCTGCATAAAGTGAGATCTGTTAGATAAATAACTGCGTAGCCAGCAAAAAACACGACCGCCAAGTTCGGCAGCTTCCAGAGCGTCCAAAATGGTCTGGGGAGTGACGTTGTCATATGCGCTCTTTATATCCAGGAACAATGCCGCGGGTAAGCGCTTCAAAATGTTTCGAGGTTGTACAGATGATACCAAGTCCACCACGTTGTCAAGTGAAGAGCATCCACGTCGAAGCTCTGACATTATATCCGGATATATGCGGTAGCGCTTCAGGTACCACTCAATATGTGTAAGCAGCATTCTTTCCAGTACTTTACCAACGCAACTAGCCACTCGTCTGGAACTTTACCCTCACTCCATTATTTGTTGTAATATTATATAAGAGCGTGCCTAGCTTCTTGTTCAAGATATCCAAGCGCAGTGTATGTTACACCGTCGGGACCCGGCGATGATGAGCCAAGACGAAGTATCAGTGGTCAGTGGCATACATAAGGTGAGGGCAAATGTCGAGCGGATCAGTCTGGCCGCGAGACGACGCCAGAAGAACTATTAGGAATGTGACCATTCTCCCTTTTCTAGCAGGCGCCGGTCCCGGCGCTTTTCGATGGTTTGGTTTGGTTTGGTTTGGTAAAACTTTATTTCCCACAGTAGGGGTTCTGGAGGACACTCGGCGAGGCGCCAGGTGTAGAGGGCAGCTCCCACGTCGGCACAGAGAGCCCGAAGCTCTCCGCCGCCACGCGGGCCTCCTGGACAGCCCGAAGCTGATCATGTAGTGAAGCACTTTTTAACACTGTCCCAACGTTCCGTGTTCTTGGCGTAGTCGTCGCTCGATGCACAACCACACAGCATATGGTTTAAGTTTACACGGTCACTGCACCGTTCACACACATATTGTCCGTCGTAGTCTGGGTCGGTGTGCTTCATGCGCCAGGGGTTGGGGTATGAGTTCGTTTGGAGCAAGCGTAACGGGACTGGTTGGCTGCGGGTTAATTTCTTATCCTGGAGGGGAAATACTCGTCTGCCTAGATAAAAGTGCTTAGTGAGCTTGTTTTACGTGAATAATTGATCTCTGTTCTCGATATGTGGAGTAGCAGGGGAAAACGGAGGGACGCGGTCGATGAGTCCTCGCGCCGCCTCGTGTTCGATCTCATTGAGATTCCGCAGGCCACCCCCTAAGCTGCCCATGTGTGCCAGGAACCATAGGATGGAGTGATCGGTGATGTTACTTCCGTCTAAGATCCGTAGCGTCGTCTTGTCTATCCCGCCCTTGGCGAAAGCTCGAGTGGCTGCTCTAGAGTCGATGTATACAGTTGTGAAGTTCGAGTCTTTTAGAGGTAGTGCTATCGCTGCTTGTTCAGCTACCTCTGGCTTCTTGGTGTAAAGTGTGAGTGATGGGGAACGCACCAACAGGAAACACGGGCGGTGTTAATCATCCAGTGATTGAATACGGGTGAGCGGCCACCAATAGGCTTGATAAGGCTAGAACCTTGCGACATGAACAACTTCGGAAGGAGGCCGTCTAGAGGAATCAACAGTTTCTTGAAGCACAAACTCATAGCTTCGCTGTGTTGGGGGGCCATTTTGTATACGGGCAAAGCCTCGGCGAAACAGCTTTTCAGAGGGCCCTTTGATACAGTGCGGTTAGAGTGCTCGCCAGTTGGTGATCCATTATATACGAGAATAGTGTGTTGCGGTGGTTCTAATGCATAATAATACTTTTATACGTATTGGGCTAGGCACAAAAACATGCTCGATGGTTCGCTACCCGCTGCACTCGCTACTGGGCAATTAACACCATTGCGGGTTTATACCCTTCTCCTCAGTGCCCGACATGCCCGGCGAGAGGCACGGCTGAACATCTCCTGTGGAGCTGCCCTACTTTTGACGCAGTACGGGAGAAAGCACTCAAGTTCCTGGGCGGGCTTCGACCTGCGACCCTGCAGGCATGGGTCGATCCCCCATCGCACATCGGGCTATCAGATGCAACCCGGCTCTGGCGAACGTTTCTTTCTTACTTCAAGGAAGAAGGACCAGGCCATTACTTCGCGGAGCCGACCTCGGGACGACCCTACCTCGAGGAAGAAGTGGACACCGGTCCCTATATCTATCCCAACCTTCACCCTCCCCCCCACCCATAGCCTCACCCCCACCCTTAACCACTCCCCCACCCCTACACCTATGAAGCAACTTAGTTCTGCCGCAAGGTAAACGCCTACCGTAAGCAGAAATAAAGACGTAAAAAAAAAACGCCATCGCGTTCAATCTTTCTACAAATTCAATACATCCAAACATACCGCAACGACCAACTCTATGTAATCGGTGTATTCAGTAAATTAAATATTGCTTATCGCAATGGCAGATTTCAGGACCTATCGCACAGGTAGATTTCAGGTCTAAATAATCTGGTATTTATCCATCTTTGAATAAAACGACTCTTGCCCTATATCCGTTGTAATGGTAATGAATTAGGCTTTCTTAGAAAAGTTTGAATGTTAGTAATATTAGCTGAGCATAAATTATTTTGTGCACCTCTCCTCAAGTGTTTTTGGTTTGTTGAAAAATAAGGGCAAAGCGAAATGTTGGACCTTGGCTGTGCCATTTTGTCGAAAGCTTAACACAAAAATCACCATTCGTCCCGTCGTACTCGTAGGTCATTCATCCGGACATTAGGGTTGCTATCCCAGTTTGAATGCGGGTCCTTGCTTTAACTCATTCTGTTAATGTGTTCCTATGTTCACTTGTCTTGGCTGAAAGTTTCGGTCATGCCATGGAATGAACTTCGTTTTGAGGACACTGCATCTCTTGCATTATAGGTTTAAAATTTAATTACAAGTCTTGTGGTATGTACCGACAACTGCTGAAGAAGCTGACTTTGAGAGATTTTATGCGGACCTACAATGCTTTTTAGACCTCACCCCATCATCAGACGTCGTTTTTTCTCATAGCAGACTGAAATGCTAAGGTCGGGAGTGACGAAATAGCCGGTAATATAGCCAAGTTCGGTGTTGGTAAGCCAAATGAAGCTGGGCAGAGGCTAGTAGAGTTTTGTCAAGAAAACAACCTGACCATAGCGAATACTCATTTTCAACAGCACAAGAGGTGCCTGTACACATGGACTTCACCGGACTGTCTGTACAGAAATCAGATCGATTATATTCTTTGCCGGCAGAGATGGAGAAGCGCTATACAATCAGTAAAAACAAGGCCTGGGGCCGATTGTGGCACCGATCATCAGCTTCATGTTGCCAAAATTAAGCTTCGATTGAGGAAAACGCAGAAAAGCAGAAGGCCTCTCAGGTATGATCTGGGTCAAATTTCATTAGAATATGCTGTGAAAGTGAGGAATCGATTTCGAGAATCAGATCTAGAAGACAGAGAGCCTGAAGAGATGTGGACTGATGTTCGTGATATAATACAAGAAGTTGCTACTAAGGTAGTTCCAAAGCAAAAGAAATGCAAGAAAGCAAACTGGTTACCTGAAGAGGCTTTGCAAATAGCTGAGGAAAGGAGGATGACAAACGTTATGGGGGAAAGAGAAAGATACAAGGTTCTCAATGCGGATTTTCAGAAAATAGCAAGGAGAGATAAGAATGCCTCCCTGAACATACAGTGCCAAGCAGTTGAGTACAACAGCCAATTAAAGAGCACAAGAGCTCTGTATAAGACAATCAAAGATATCAAAGGAAGCTTCTGTGCTAAGCTGGGCGTGATAAATGACAAACGAGGCAAGGACCTCACTGAAGCCGCAGAGATAAAGAAGAGGTGACAGGAATACACAGAAGAACTGTACAAGAAGGACCCGAATGTGCAAACCAAACCAAAGACGGTTGTGATTACTGATCTCGAGCCGGGAATCCTGAAGAGTGATGTTGAATGGGCCTTAGCCAACCTTGCTAAGAACAAAGCTAGCGGAATTGATGGCATTCCAGTTGAGTTGCTTCAAAACCTCAACCATGACGCTGTTAACTTTCTGCATACATTATGTCAGAAGATTTGGACAACCCTGCAGTGGCCACAGGATTGGAGGAGGTCAGTTTACATCCCCATTCCAAAGAAAGGCAATGCCAAAGCTTGTTCCAAATACCGCACGATCGCGCTTATTTCGCATGCTAGCAAGTTGATGTCGAAAATCCTCCAAGGTAGGCTGCAGCAGTATCTGGATCGGTAGCTTCCGGACGTGCTAGCTGGGATTCGCAAGGGCAGAGGAACTAGAGACCAAATTGCCAACCTTCGCTGGATCATGGAAAAAGCAAGAGAGTTCCAGAAACCCATCTACTTCTGCTTTGTTGATTATGCGAAAGCGTTTGACTGCGTAGATCACAGCAGATTGTGGCAAGCTCTCCAAGAGATGGGAGTTCCAATTCACCTCATCTGCCTCCTCAGGAACCTGTATGAAGGACAAGAGGCCACAGTCAGAACTGGGCATGGTCTTACTGATTGGTTTCCGATTGAGAAAGGAGTGAGGCAAGGCTGCATACTGTCGCCCTGCCTATTTAACCTATATGCAGAGTGCATTATGAAGAAGGCCGGCCTGGACGAGTCTTCAGCTGGAGTGAAGATTGCTGAAAAACGTATCAACAACCTTGGATATGCGGATGATACCACTTTAATGGCAGAAAGTGAAGTGGAACTCAAGAGACTTCTGATGCGTGTACAAGAAGAGAGTGAGAAGTTTGGGCTTAAACTGAAGATTAAAAAGACAAAGATCATGGCGTCTTGCTCTATCAAGTCCTGGAGCATCAATGGACAAGAAGTGGAAGCTGTGACAGATTTTCTCTTCTTGGGCTCCAAGATTACCTTGGAAGGAGACTGCAGCCATGAAATTAGGAGACGCCTGCTTCTGGGAAAGAGAGCAATGGTTAGCCTTGACCGCCCAGTAAAGAGCAGAGACAGTAGTCTGCCAACCAAGATCCGTATATCTCGTGCTATGGTCTTTCCAGTTGTGATGTATGGATGCAAGAGTTGGACTGTGAAAAAGGCTGACCGCCGAAGAATTGACGCGTTTGAATTGTGGTGCTGGCGAAGACTCTTGAGAGTTCCTTGGACTGCCAGAAGATCAAATCAGTCGATATTGTCGACCATAAACCCTGGCTGCTCATTGGAGGGTCAAATTCTAAAGTTAAAGCTCAGCTACATTGGTTATCTGATGAGAGGACAGGAGTCGCTGGAGAAACATTTGATGTTGGGAAAGGTTGAGGGTCGCCGGAGAAGGGGTAGGCAGCGAACGCGATGGTTAGATGGCATCCTCGAGGCACTGCAGATGAAGTTATGTGATGTTAGGAAGATAGTGAGAGACCGGAAAGCGTGGCGTGACATGGTCCGTAGGGTCACGAATAGTCGGACAAGACTGAATGACTGAACTGACTTGTGGTATTACTGGCATGAAATCTGCTAATACCGTGTTGTCGGCATATGCCAGCTCTTGTGACATTAACACATGACCCATTATCAAACAGTTCAAGTGCTTCTTTATCAGTTTTGTAGCATTGTCCAATATGACTCGAAAATAACGCTATCTCTCCGCGACCGTTCTTCGGCATAATTAAGACTTCCAAGAAGGGCATCTTCGTCGTTTTATGACTTGTGCTTTACAACTTCTTATCACTAGCAACAAACGAAACCTTTGCATTTTTTCTGCGCAGATTGTACTTAGGACACCGCCGATAAAACGACTATGGTTGCTCCAAAAAGAGATGTTTTCAGTGTCATTCTTTCTGCTGATACCGTACTCTCAAAAAGCTCAAGAAAATCTTCATATCTTCATATCCTTGCACGATTGTCGGGGCCCTCGTTACTTTCAAAGAACTTGCAGACTTTAAGTAGCAAGGAGCAGAAGGGACCCTATTGTTTTCAGGGTACATAAGCTCATTAAATTATGTTCCCTCATTAGCACGATGAAATTGAAAGGACCACCAACAACCAGGACGCCAGAACTGCGGCGTAAGGCTTTGGTTCCTATCATCATGCCTCCTTGCCCATAACAAATTGCCTCTTGATGCTTGCTCTGCTACTTTCCAGGAGAGCTCTGCCACGTTGCCCTGATGGTTGCGCAATGGAGAATTTGCAGAGGCACATGATGTATTTAAGCAGTGCAACCCAGGTGGTAGCCAGCAGATTGTGTCGACACAAAGGAAGGGGCAGCAAATTCAGGTAAAAAGCTGTAACTGACCGCAACTTCCGACATCTCGGCCTCAAAGGCGACATGCAGCTGCTGGACAACAAAAAAAAATTGTGTTTACGACTTGCTGCTCTAATCGCGCCTTCGAGGCCACATCGTGCCATACTGTAATAAATACAGTGTAACGTATACAGTGTTTGTGTACGTAAGTTTGATTTTTATAAGCATGAAGATAAAATCTTCTTTTCTCCTTAGTTCGATGGCAATAAACTTTGGAAAGTACTGAACATTACATAAAGTCGATTTCAAATTGGAGATAAACGTTTACCACTATTACATTCAGGAGCCATTTTTTCTTGAAATACAAATAAACTCAGTAATGAACTCAGTATTCAAGCTACGCAACAAAGCGCTTTTTCACGCCTAAGCACGAGACATGGCTAAAAAGGCGTTGTTTATTATCGCGCTGGTAAACGTATAGGAACGACCACAAAAAATCGAAACCTGTAACAGTGTTCATTGAAAACTAAATGCATATGGAACCACACATGGACAGCCGAAATTAGAAAAGGAATTTTCCGACCAACCTAATCATTTATCCGAAGCAAACAATTTTGACCAGACTCATCAATAACGGGCCTAATTTATCGTATTCTTTTTAGCTCTATATTCACTTTCAGCCTACAGGATATCATTGTTTATTGAAGAGAATGCCGTTATTTTGAGAGTAATGCGCATGTCGCTTTTGCTTTGTCTTCAGTGTATTGTTTTTCTTTTCTTTCTTGCTTTTCGTTTTCTCTATTGTAGTATTTCATCCACTGTCTGTGTACTGATGTTCAATATATACTTTGCGGCCTGCAATATTCTCACTCTGCTCTTTTATATGTCGTCCTTTTAGTGTTGAGCGCTGGAACTTAAGTGCCAACCCAGACACGCCAAAGTAGGCCCTTGTCAAGCTGACAAATTGCCGACATTTTCCCTCCGCCCCCGCCGTGATTCACAAATAGACGGAAATATTTGTGACACTATATCGCTAGGTCCCCGGGCCGCAGAAAATTCAGTGTAGCGTTGTTGACATCTGTAAAGCGAAAATTTACAAAGAATGAAAGAAAATGTGGAAAACATCCTCCATGTGTGTGAAATGCATAATTAACGATTGAGTCCTCTCGGCGTTGCACGTAACGTAAACAGAGCGTTCCCCGGAACGCTCAATGGGACGCACCAAGTTTTAAGAAGTGGCTTTTCATCTAACCGCTGACGTCATCGTTCTGCAGGTAAAAAGAGAAAATATCTAAAAATAAAAATAAAACTTACCACCTATTTTACTGTGTGTGAAAAGTTGTCGGATCTAACCCCTAATGGCGGAACTTTTGTCTCCCCTACTTTTCATATTAAGATGGTACGATAAATATAATATCCGAAAGATACTTGGGCTGTGATGAGCGCCGTATTAAAGAACTCCCGAAATTTTAACTGTGCGAAGTACTTAATGCACAGAGACATCAGGCAGTACTCACCGGCATTTCTCTGGCCTCCATTAGAAAATAACTTGCGTTACTGGAATAAAATTCGCTTTTGTGCACTTGGCACCTGAATGACCTAACCACTAATTAAGTTTTGCCTATGTTTTGTGCAGCACACTGCAAGAATGCATATTTGAGAGGTGACAACTGCCTGCATGGTACTGAAGCTTGTAATTAGCCTCGCTGAAAGGCAAAAAAATTGCTGCTGTTTTTTT
>JAJIZL010039181.1:0-31212 GCA_023969395.1 Amblyomma maculatum
AGCGTCTTTGTCTCTGAGGTGCCACTCACGAATCTCTGTAACACCAGGTGGCAATAGATATATCAGATAAATTAGAAGATTTCTTTTTGGAGATGCTGTAATGATATTTTATTCAAGTGGCGACGTTATGGTCACAATTAGTGAAATGATTATTCTCTTTTCTATTTCGCTCCTGCATTGCCAATCTTTTGTATGCGGACGCACCTGAGGTGCTTGCTGTTGTCATTGCTGCGCTTTTTACAGTTTTCAGCTGAACGGGACCGTCAGCCCTGGCGAATTATACTGAATGAAGACTGATATATTCCTTGTCGTTATTGCATTACAGTTTTATGCAACTGTTTCTTTTTTAAGCCTTGCAGGTGTGAACAGCAAGCAAAAACTTCGGTCTTTCAGTGGCTTCAGCAGCATATGCTAACTGGCAATTTTCAGTTATTTCAGTGTCGAGTAAACCAGATTCCTTAAATGAAAATTAGAAGAATTTCAGAAGCGAAGTATTAGAGCTGAGTTTTCAGTGCGTCTAATCACATTTGGGCCACTGCGCTCGATTGGATGTACCAATTATATTACAATACAATAGGCACCCTTACATGTGAACTAATGTTTCGAGCAACCCTGCCATTGTATCCTACAGGTTCATCGGTTGATTAATCTCATATAAATATTTCAGACTTTATGGGATAGCATATGAAGTTTGGGTAGGGGCTTTTTATTTTCAGGCGTCTATGGAGAGGGATACCTAATGATATTTTAAGGTGAGGTGCACCGCAAAGTTTTTAACAACCATGTTATGTGCCATAACACGATTATTATGTGCATTCATTTTATTTTTCAGACAGCTATTTCTTTTTTGACCTCCGCGTGAGAAATTCATCTATTGATAAAGAGCCAACAGAGGATTGCACTGATGTTTACAGAGAATATACAGAGTATTATGCGCATGGCTCGGAGAAAATATATGACAAAAGCTGCCAGAAAATTCTAAAAAACCGACCTGCAATTCGTCGTGAATAAACAAGGCTTCATTTAAAGAAGCGCAAAGAATCACAAGCTTAATTCATGGCCTATTTTAATGCAATAAGTTTTGTGAACATTATATTGTGAGAACTTGCATTCACTACTCTGGTGTTTTTCAAATTTTGCCTGTAAGGAAATGTGTACTGTGAACTGCAATTTCATCTAAATTCAATTTTTTCACTGAATCAATAAAAAGAAAAAACCTTAATATCCAATACAACTGTGCAGTAAACACCGATAATAAACTTTCTCCTTTCCAGTCTTATCTAATAAAGCTACTCAGCTAACATTACCATGCCACGTATAATATATGTGTATAATTACATGGCTTGCAAATAATGCCAACAGATATTTCTGCAAAGACTCACATGGTCTGTTTTATTGCCTGAGACGTGAGGTCGCGACGGCGATCACAATGGTGTTAGCTGCAGATCAGAAATATATACTGTATCCCGGTGATTTTGCCGGATCTAGCTACTGACAAAGCCATGTCACAGGAAGTGCATGGATTATACTTCCGCGAATGATGTTGCAACTAAGAAAAAAGTTGATTTCGGCTTTGAGTCAAAATGCCCCAGTCCCAATGTGAAAGACAACATCAGGGGGAGTGTAGCTTTGCTATTTACTAACATCAGTATTCTTCATTAAGAACACGTATTAATTGAAAAATATTCATTGTAATTTTTTTTTAAAATATAGCTATTACGTGTTTGGTAGCTGACTTTAGAACCCCTTGTTCAAAAAATCGGGACTTCATCCGTGCACAGGGCTCGGACCATATGCATGGGTCATGTTTGAATATCGCATCTGATATGGAACTACTAGTACAATATTTAATAATGGAAGAATACGGTCTGAAAACGCAAAAATAGTACGGCTTAAGCATGGCTTCAACTTGATGATAAAGGGAAAGCTTTGAGTGTTGCATTGATAGCCTCTGTAAGGCCGCCTTTTCAATTCACAGTTTTTTATGTTTCTTTAGGTTACATAAAAAATGGCTGACACCACTCTATGGTGGATAACTACACTCAAACAGGTAAATGGTTGCGGCTCAAAATCTTGCGTGGCTGCATCGAAATCACGCAAGGAGTGGACGCCGTCAGCAAACACCGACATCAAGTGTATCAGTTTGACCAACCGTCGCATTGATGCTGTGTAGACGAGCAATGGTTGCCTGTAGCAACGCTGCGGAATAATTTGTCATTGGCATTTCTTTCACGTTATCCTGATGACGCACGTCATATGAGCTGCATGCATAATTTTCAACGTTGTTCCTGCATACTTCGGCGGCAGTAAGATGACTGAATCCCGAAGCCGGCTATGACAACGGAGATATTAAAAGCATACCGTTTTTTACATTCGGATCTACTAAATGGTTCCGCATCACAACCGACATGAGAACAGAGTTTTTAAGCAGTGCTAACGTTATTTGTGTTATAACATGCGAGCCCCTGATTCACTGTAGGTTGAAAAAACTTGCACTTCCTTCGCTTGAAGTGCCATCGCGCTGTGCTCGGCATCGGCAGCTTTCTTTAACGGCACCTCTGCCGCTTCAAAGACATGTGTTAGCTCCGATAGAAGATTCTATTATACTTTATCAGAAACCCAGATTCATGCAATTAGATGCTCCCGCGAAAATATGCTCGCAGCAGAGCGAAGTTGCTATCAAAAGCGACGACGCCGTTGCAGAAGGCGGACCCACGAGATCAGGTCTGCGGGGTGATTGGACTAGGTAGGTCCACCATGGAGTATGCTCCAGCGGGAGCGAATGTATTCCAATGACAAATATGTAGGAAGGAATCCACGTCGGAGTAATGGGCGCCGTTTTTTATTCTGACCAAGCGCTCGCGATCTGCCACTGGAGTTAACAATCTTTTAATGAAGTTCAAATTGCAAGTTGGTGTACAACAAAGGAAATGCGCAGTCTCTATACGATTACTTGATGGTCATACCGACGCTTGCGCGATGGCCGTTTTCACTGACTCGTATCACCTATTGGGTTGCTTGCCATGGTGCCGCGAACATTTGTCAGTTTAATTTGTTGCAGCAATATTTCATTGGCGTAGAAGCCTAAAAGACTATAGACAGGCACGTTTTATATGTCGATACCTTTGCTTTATTTGATCCATGATGCTTCAAATTGGAGGGACGCCAAATGAAAAATCCCTGGCATAGTTTAAATATTTATCAGGCATACCTCAGGTTCAGTTCCGAGTGTGATCTGTTTAAGAACGAACATGCTATGACGTGAAGGATGCCACATGCGGCGCGATGTGATCCCTGCTACCATGATTGGTGATAATGTAGGCACGGAATCTTTTTATGGATGCCGGCAGCATTTTATACCTGCTTGGCGTTGCAAGGGCACAAAAATATCGTCGTATAGTAGCGCTTAACGTAGCTTCGAACTGCAAAGCTTTTTCACCCGTTGACGGGGACGTCATCGACAATGCCAGGCACTTTGACTTCGATCCGCTCGCCAGCAACTCAAGCGATGATGCAGTTAGAAGCAGTAACGAAAAAAGTCTGGTCGGTTTGTATGCTAGGAAAAGCAACTGCAGGGCATGACATCGTCAAAAAAATAACTGAGTACTGTTGGCATACAGCTCATTGAGTCCGGTTAAGCAGCGCCTTCAGCGAAGCTGAAATCTTAAAACATGTTTTTTAAGATTTTTAGCATAGCAGGATCCACCCGCTCTCAGTCATAATGCCTGCTGGCAAGCTGCTCCTGTACTTACGCGCTGATTAGTTCCAACATTGCAGGCCAGCGTGGCCAGGTCGCTGCCTATTGCGTACATGACAACGTTTGTATAAAGCCGCGCTATAACAAAAATGTTAGGAAGATTATTGTTTAATGATGAGGTGCTCATAGAAGTGATTAGAGAATAAAAGCGACCTCTTTCTCCTAAAGCTACTTTGGTCCTGGGGCCAGTACGAATCACCTGGTGTCCGCTAGCTCGCCTCTCGAAAACATCGCTCAAAGCAAGAATATATCTTATTATGAGATGAGCTTCCACAGAAAGCATAACAAACATTTCTTATAGCAGGAGCCCATTTTTAATCGCCCACCGCTGCTAGTTCAATGTGAAAAGGCTGGTAACACTCACGTCCTGGGCAGGCGGGGAACAGCGTATTTTGTCTCGTAGCGCCCCCGCGGTAGGCGTCGTTGCCGAATTCTCTGCACTGCTGAAGGCATTCACTTGTTGCTGAAACATAGCCGGCAGTAACCGTGTACAGTAGGATCAAGTTTTATGATTTCGCCGTAAAACGAAACAATTATTTCTGCTTTTCCGTTTCGGAGTCTGATCTGCGTGTCAGCGTGCATGCACAAACTATACATAAGCCTTGCGCTCGCAAAACACGTCGACCATAGGATTTACGCCGCGTGAAGTACTTTTAGTATGCACCATTGTAGGCACGGGGTAAAACTATTGAGTCGAGTGAACAGACACGTAAGGTTTCCAGGGACCATAATTTACATAGACAAGGGAAGCTATTCTCTGTTGTTGCTCCCATTGAATCTGCTAACTGCGCGTTTCCGCTGTTTCACGTCATACTATTTGCCAATTTACTATCGTCATAAAAATTTCATTGTCAATGCGTTTTGAAATTTTCTACAGCTTGCAATGAAATTCAAAATAAAATATGTCTTGGCCAGCGGGAGTTGTTTCATTGATTCCGTACATATGAATGGAAATGGAAGCGTACTCCTTTCAATGCTTCTGAAATTTGTGGCTATACATCTACACCTTTTGTTTCCAAATCGCGGAACCAACTACTTAAAGCTGACCAGAGTTCTTCAACTCGGCGCGACCTCAGCTTCACCTTTAAGTAGCTTTAATACCTTCTTTGCAGCGCAAATTACGCGGAGACTTATATCAACCTTCCAAGCCATCACCACGCGCTTGCGGGTTGATCCAGGCTGAAACAGATGTCTTTAGCGCTTCACAGCCCAATCTTTCCACGCAGCTATAGATTCAGCCCTTCCCGTATGCACAGCAATTTGCAATCCGACTACCGCCGAGCGCTCTAGCTGCTGTCACTGCTGCTGTGCATTCTAAGATTTTTCGCTCTCACCGGTGACCTCGACAAAGGCTTGATTTAAATGCTACGTAAGTTTGCCCATTTCATGAGCTGAATTCTCAAATTCAACATTATACCCATCTTATGTGCTCGGTTCCGCTTGCTATGTTGCTTGTACCAACTTGGTGCCGGCGAAGCACATCGAGCAGCCCAACATTACTAGTAGAGAATATGAAAGCAAGTCCTGTAGCTTAAGCAACAGAGCCCGGTTATACAAACGAATTGTCAATGCTCTGAAAGGTCAGGCTAGTACAATTTACGATTTCGAGAGTAGAGGCTGGATTAAACGCGGGCGACATAGTTTTCTATTATTTATTAACCTAATGGCACCCTGAGAACGTCAAGAAAACGCCACTGAAAGAGTAGTTCCGGTGCTTGAGCCGTCCATATGACTTGCAAGCCTCACGCTCATCACATCCGGGACTAGTCGATACAAGATGATGCAGTCACCTTTACACGGGAGGTTCAGAGGTCACCTAGATGGCCAGCAGTAATGGTGGAGACAAACTATAGGCAAGTGACTCGAAGGCTGTATTGTATTGGTCAGGTAATGCTGCATATTTGTGGAAATATCTACCATCATCAAATATTTTTCCAAGTTTGGGAAGAAGAAACTGCACGTGCGCCAAGTAGAAACACGAAGCAGTCGAAGCGCGGCATCGGCTACGCGCGGGATCTCAGATGAGATGCGGCGCCGATGAATCTGGCTCGACAAGGCCAGTAAAGGTTGCGATTTAATAATGCGAACTTCGGAGAAGCAGTCATCGTAAGAGATTTCAGCTCTAGTAAAGGATTTTAAAACAGCAGTCAAGCATAGAAAGCCCTCTCAGTTAGCATATCAATTATGAGCACAACTTTAGGTCCCATTACTGGGCAGTTGCTCCTTTTAAAGCTTGCGCTCAATGGGTAGCAAAATGATGATACCAGAGAATGTCTGTTACGGATGTATAGCATGTCTCCTCCTTGATCAATTGGGAAAACAATCAAACTTCCGCAGAACGTTTCTCATTTAGGCGAGTACGACAGTATCCAATGACAACTGGTTGCTCTACCTTATCTTCTGGGAGATGTTCAATTGTGAGTACAGAGCATGTTCAAAAGACTTACAAGATTCATTGCCGACTTATGCATTGAGCTTATTTATGCAGTGACGCGTCCAACAGCTATAGGAATTCACTATGATTTATACCAAGATTAGTTATCGTATTTGAAGACGTGCCAACCTTAAAATAAACGCGAACAAAACATAAGAGTGCCGGCGCAAGAGAGAAATTGAAAATATATTTTACGCAACTGAGTTTCCCATAAAATACGACATAGCTGTCGGTGACGTGCGCTAAAAATTACGGCCATGATGGAAGCATGTGTTAGCTTGAAATATGCATGTCTGCGCATGATTGGGATTGACATGCCTGTGTCAAAGTCCAAATATTTTTTTTTTTTCATTTTGAGGGGTGACATTAAAACAAGTCAGCCATGACCCTCGCATTCCTGTTAGCCATTGGCCGCACAGGCACATGCATGTGGCTTGTTCAGAAGCGGGCTTTATATTGTCACTAAGACAGTGATTAAGCGAAAAGATAAAAGGACAGAGAAACAGAGCCAAGAAGTTATCGACCGGAAATCCTAGCTAGGAGAAGGAACCCAGATTACCTAAGTCTGCCAGGAGCCAGAAGAAATCACGAGGTGGCATTATTCCCCTTCTCAAACAAAAAAACCGTATGCTCACCGAAAGAAATGTTCCTAAGGGCAAGATGAAATTCAGCCGCTGAAATACGGCTGTATTCAAAGTACATGCATTTCGTCAGACGGGCGCTCATGACTAGAAATCGCTACAGTTTTGTCTGGAACAACCTCATAAGTAACATCTGATATGGAATAAAACACTGTAGTGTTCATAGTAGCGATTGAGAAGTTTTTCGGACACACCGGGGCGGCAGACAGGTGTCCGCAACCAGACTTTGTGTTGGAACTGAAAAACGACGTTGTGGTGTTGATCATTATACTGGTGCGCAAATCTTGCGTGCTGTTTTGTAATGTGAGTGTGGGCGAGTTGGCGAGCTTCCTCAGCGCAGTTGGCGACTTCTGCATCAGGGTGAAGTAGCTGGTCATCTGCCGCACAAGGCAGCATAGCGTAGAGCATGGTTTGCCCATCGCGTCCGTATACTCGTCCAAACTTAGTGAATCAAGTGTTATTTGCATGGCCGTGTTGCATGCGAAAGTTACATAAGGCTAAATCTCGTCCCACATTTTATGCAGCATGTCTATATACATGGCAAGCATGTCACCTGTTTTGTATAGTCGCTCGGAAAGGCCATCAGACTCGGGATAGTAGGCTGTAGTCTTTCGGTGATGTGTCTGGCTTAGTTGCAAAACAACTTCAGGAAACCTCGCTTTAAATGCCTTGCCACGATCATTGATGACGTATAAAAGGGCGCCACATCAGAGAATAATCTGCATGATGTTGCATGCGGCATCGCCATAGTTTCCGCTTAATGTCAGATAGTAGTCACGATAATCTACTTATTGCCAGCTAACGATAGAAAAAAAGGGCCTAGAAAGTTTTTACCAATTAGGTCGAATGTTACTTGTGGTGAGAGAATGAATAGGCTGCAGGAAACCCGCTGCCTTCAGCGGTGTCCTACGGCGCTGGAACTGGCGGCAACCTCTAACATAATCGACGTACTCTGGCATCATCGCATGCGGCAAGCCTATGGTCGGCCCGCACTCGGCCCTTGCCAATATGGCCGACTGAAACTCACCGGGCCGACCTAGGCCACCCACCTCAGCCCGAAGTCGGGGATTGACAATGGCCTAAGAACGGCCGATCATCGGCAATCGACCTCGGGCCGACGAGTACGGCCGACTTGGCCAGCCTATTGCCGCGCTAGGGTCATGCATGGGCCATGGCTTGCCGACTTGACCAGCCTACTGCCTCGCTAGGGTCATGAATAGGCCATGGCTTACCCACACATGGCCCAACCACTTCGGCGGTACTCGCTGGCCGGTGGTTTATCCACCGTCGGCAGTGGACCTCGGGCCAACGAGTATGGCCGACTTGGCCAGCCTACTGCCGCGCTATGGTCATGCATATGGGCCATGGCTTACCCACACATGGCCCAACCACTTCGGCCGTACACGCTGCCTGGTGGTTTATCCATGTATAATTAGTGGCCAACTCATCCATGGCCTATGGTGTACCCATTAAAACATCAGCAGTTCAATTGTGCACGGAAAATTAGCGCTGCGGCAGTATTTTGAGATGCGCATCTTCTCGTCCAAGCGGGCTTTAACTTTGTGGCATCAGTAATGGTGTTCTCCGGGCAGGTGAAAAGCAACCCATACGTATGTAGCTCAAAAAAGCTTGAGCATCGGCAAATGTAGGTTTAAACAGCACTTTTTATTGGTTTTCCTTAAATATATCGAAACATGCTCAAAGCCCTGCTAATAAAAAAATGGCACTTACAGCTAAGTTTGTGAGGCTTCACATCAATTTATTCTGGCTTTCAGCTTGTAGACTGAGTTGAAGATGTCACGTTTTCCTGCTCGTTGTGCCCGCCGTCCTATTACTGCACTGTCACGAGCTATCGCTTGATTGCTGCCGCGGTCTTCCTGGAGAGGACGTCACTCAGGTACACGCTGCCTCTCCTCAGGCATCCTAGAAAATATACGAAAGAAAATATCAGCCTTCATTCCGTATTCGTATGAGTTTCCTAGCCTGGTAAAATGATAAAAGGCTGTCACTCAAGCAATTATAAGGACCTTCAGTGGTATCCGTAGTGATGTAATCATCCGACAATATCTGAAGTCATTTGAAATATGAGTTGCACCATTTTTACACATACACTACTTGTCCAAGCAAATTTGATCCAAGGGATAAAAAAGACATTTCCGAGGCAGGGGAAGGAAACCAGATACATATTGCTGGAAGCTATCTTGAGCGCCACAGAAAAGGTTTTGTTTGGAATCCTTATTGACATTATTTACCTAAATTACTCATGAATGACTTACACAATAAATGGTGTTGCTACATTGAAGAGTACCGGCACAAACCACGTTTCATTATTAGCGATAAAGAACCATCAAGTCTGCATTTAGTTCCCCAGATACAATAGGAAACCACGAAAATACAAAAATCAGATTGCCGGATAATACAATTGAGGCCTTGGCTTAGCTCGACAGCCCTGTGTAGCGTTAGACCTATAAGTTGCCTATGGTTTCTTTGTCCGCGCCAGCCCAACCGTTCAACAAGACCGTATTTGTACTTTACAGCTGAAAAATAATGTTCCACTCATTTGTATCCTTACCGCTTTGTAGTCATTACTCGCACTGCAAAGTTCAGCGCGCTCAGTTAACTCGCGCCTTCATATGCGCCAAAGGGCTGACGCGAGGCATGGGACCAGCCATCATAGCGGCAGGTTGTTTCGTCCGCTCAAAATCATGTTGAGAGCAGCACAATTGAGGTGTGCGAATGGGCTGGTAACGGTTTCGGTATCTACATAACACTGCAGATAGAAAAAAAAGGGTACAGATGAGGTTTCTAACCGCAAATATCGAAACAGAGGTTTCCGAACGTGCTCACCGACTCTGTAAGTCGTATTTATTGTCCAAAGTGAATATTTAGTACTTGGAGCGAATAACCTCCCTTCCCTACGTACAAAATAAAACTTTACTGTACTGTCCTAAGAGGTTGCTGGCAATGCGTCATTGGTTTCCATCGCCTGTTTCTAATGGTTTATTTCTAACCCTTGGCTCAAGCTATCAAGCACAGCAGGTGTAATGTAACTTGAATAAAACCTACATGAGACCATACATATAGGTATATTTGTAAGCTTTACAGATTTCACTTACAAATATTACGAGAATCGCGTCACTGCGGTCTTTCTTTAAAATTGACACCAATATTCGTGGCTAAAATAAAGTAATCAACGTATTAATTCTGCTTCGCAAGTGCAGCTGTAACAGAAAGTGAGGGCTGGCGACACCGAAGGTGTGCCTAGCGTTCAAATTTTCTTAGATGGCCCAACCGTTCGAAATATGTAATTTTAAAAATAAGCCCTTGATAATGGCTTTCTCACAGCGTATATGGGTGCCTTAATAAGAAACATAATAGAGGTCCCATGACCATCTTTAGTTTCAAATGAAATTTTTATATGTGGTGGGCAAATATCTAGACACAAAGGAATTAACGTTAGTTTTGCAAGATACGGCGTAGTTTCTTCGAAAAAAAAAAAAATATTACGGTATATCTTTAGAGGTAGAAAACGCTGCTTTTGCCATTTCAAAATGTTGCAAATTTGGATACCATGATTTTGTCATCTACTATTTTTTACTCACTAAATATATGCAGGTTTTACATTTACAAACAGTATTAGGAACCCGTTTTGTTTTTGCAGTTGAGTTAATAAAAAATCGCAAACTTTGGTTCAGGAGCGATGCGCTGTAAAAATATTCATTTTAACCTTGTATACTGGAATGTGATGCATTAGGTCGGTTGCACTAAATATGTTTCCACTTCCTAACGCATGTTCTTAATTCCAGGCAATATTTGGAGCTCCAGACCACTAGGTGTGTTCTACACAACGCATCAAAATTGCCCAAAATTCGAAAACAGCAGTAAAGGGTAAATTTGCTACGATTGAAAAAAAAAAGATCTTCGATCTTCAAATACCTCTCAAGAATCTTCAGTACCTCAACAATATCGCGGACTAAAAAGTATTGCGTTATATTGTTTAAAAATATAACATTAAGTATTAAACCAAGTGCTTGTCCTGATAATGGCCAAATTCAGCCTGCATTCTTGCAAGATCCAATACTATCCTGGCACTGAAACTATTTCTCTGCATTATCTAGGTTCCATTCTTTATTTCTGGAAAAACTTGAAGCTCTAGGTTTGTTTTTTTCTATATATAATATTTAAATTGGCCAAAATTAAAAAAAAATGGTAAAATAAGGAAAACTGATTAGGACTGAAGAAAATGCCGCAACATCGATTTTTATCGAAATCTCTGGAAACAATGCAAAGTACTTTGATAATATGAGTCAGTAAATATATTGAATTCTGAAAAATGTAAAATTAGAAATATAAAAATGCCTGTTTTTAATCTATAGATTTACTTATATGACTCCCCCTTATAGAGTAGGCATCAAAACTTCAATTTAGTATTTGCTGAATTTAGTTACAATTTACTGTAAGTAAAATTTCAAGCCTTGTCAGCGCTAATAAAGCCTTTTTCTGCTTGTCAGCAAGGACATACTCTAGCTTAATATGGTATTAATTCGCTATTTCTGTCAATTTCATGGCAGAACGCAAGTGAAGGCTGCACTTTTTCTCTGTCTTTCATTCTTTTTTATTTCTAGGTGCAGTAGTATTCAATCTAGTCTATAAATATATTATTCCATTTCTCAGCTTTGACCATAACTAACGATACTATATTTTTGAAGATGGTTTTTAAATGTGTAATTTTTTATAATGCAATCATAAGCAAATTGCTTTCCAGCGTTACAGAGAACACACATAGCAGCTTAGATCTCCATATTCTGCCTTAAATTAACAATATAACCTGCGTAATAAAGACAGAATATTTTAGTGCAAACAACGTAACGCATCACGCCAGTATGTAATGTTGAAAATAAACATTTTTGTAGCGCGTTGCGCTTGAAGCAAAGTTTGCAATATTTTACTAAATCAACTGCATCAATGAAACAAGCTTTCAATACTTCTTATACAAATAAAAGTTATGTTGATGTGGTGAGTAAAAAACAGTGGATGACAAAATTTTAGTGCGCAAGCAGCAGACCTCCAAACGTGCAACATTTTGAAAGGACAAAAACGGGGTTTTCCAGCTTAAGCGATAGGCGTTTTTTTTTTTTCTGAGAAAACTACGCCGCATCTTGCAAACCTAAGGGCCTTTCCATTGTGTCGAGAGATTAGCCCACGACATAGGGAAATTTATTGAAAACAAAATGGTCATGACTCCACGATTACTGTTCCTGTCCACGTCTCTTCAAACAGGCTGGTTTAGGCAATGCGGTGAATAAAAATATCACCATATATATTAAAGATTTCCGCGCTACACGTTGTACCTAAAGCTACCTATATTGTCACAACTGTCATTCGTTATTTGTAGCTGAAACAACATCACAAAAGGAATTCGATTGCAAATTGTTCGCGAGTTAAATAGGCGTACGGGATGACACACGTGCACTCTGCAGAATACAATGTAAGAAAGAGCAGTCACAAACTATAGGCAAATAAGGCTATGATACGGAGCATATCTATTACTCCGGTTAACAGAAAAAAAGTCGACTTTTACCACATTAATATATTCGACAAACTATTGCATGTTCACATAGGAACACAATTAATGAACTCATTCACGCATCTAATGTCTATGGGCATTAGATGCGGGGATGACTTCGCTTTATTCTAATTCGTGCGTTACTGAAAATAATTGAACGTGGAAAAATTAAATGTCTACACAATTTTCAGCGAGTATACCACAAAATATACTAAGGTGCTTCATATATAGTCACATCACCTAGCAAGTGAAGTGGGATAACAGAACTAATCAGACACTCAGCCTGATCAGCATTTCGCTTTTGCGTCATCTTTGTAAGTTTTTAGGCAGGCTTTTCCACTGATTATCCTCTTCTATATACCCTTGCCACCTACAAGACACAGATCTTCTGGGGGTACCGAACTGTTGGTTTTCGCACCAGTGATACAACTTAATCGAACCATTTCTACGTAGAAAACACTCTCGATGCGCACCTAAAAAAAATGAAAGCATGTATATTTAGGCGAAATCATTCACCCGTGATAAAATATTTTGATTTGAACAATAAAATCAAATGATCACACTCGAAGCAACAAGAAAGGGGTGGAGAAATAGGAATTGAAGCAATGAAAGGCGGTTGCTTACTGCAAAAAGCCAATAGCAAGAGGTCCACCGTCTATAAGAATAGGCAATAAAAATAAGGCACATTTAAAGATGCATGCAGCAGTTATAGTGATGCAGTGCTACCTTTTGTTAGGCAGGCTTTTCCGCTGATTATCCTCTTCTTTATTCCCCTTCCAACCACAGGACACAGATCTTCTGGGGGTGCCAAACTGTCGGTTTTCGCACCAGTGATACAACTCAATCGATCCATTTCTACGTAGAAAACATTCCGATGCACATCTAAAAAAATGAAAGCATGTATGTGTAGGCTAAATCATTCACACAAGATAAAACAATATTATTCGAACAATAAAATCAAATGATCACTCCCGGAGCAACAATAAAGTGATGGAAAGCTAGAAATTGAAGCAATGAAAGACGGTTGCTTACTGAACAAAGTCAATAGCAAGAGGTCCTGCGTCTATAAGAATAGGCAATGAAATTATGGCACATTTAAAGGTGCATGCAGCAGTTACAGTGATGCAGTGTTACCTTTTTTGTTTCACTGCAGCGGTTGGTATAAATATTGCAGAAATTGCTAGGCAACTCCGGTAACCCCATTGAAAACCTCATCCAAGGTTGCTGCGGCGTGTTATTTGCAGCTGTTAACGGTAAGACAGGCTATCCTATGAGTGCATGCGCATTTCCTCCTTTTTGTACCTCGAATAAAAGCGACTGAACAGTGGGTGTTGTAAGAGGTGCAACGTCCCCAGGAATAGGGAACAAAATTAAGTTTTCCTTGCAATAAACAAAGGTACAAAAAGGAGCAAACATGCTTGCAAAAATAGCATGATGACCTACCTTTTCATCAACAGCTGTAAACAACCTGTCACTACTACTCCGTTCTTTGGATAGGGTTGTCAATGCCAGAGCTTAAAGCTAAGAGCAATATGAGTAATCTTTATTGCGGTCACGGCCGTAAAGAATTAGCACAATACTCCATTACTGTAACTATTCAACCGTCCATTTATACATATTGTTCATTAAAGAACCATGCACACCTTATTAAGTTGCTCTTTTCTACTCACAAAGGATTTCCTATACAATTAGAATACGTGGATAGCTGCTTCGGTTTAAAATTTTTGTACGATGGCTATGACGTGCACTTCATGCATACAGTACGTGAGGCACAAAGAGCTATAATTGCCGAACAGGCGGACCTGACGTCCTGTCCCATTTAAAGTGCGCGCCGTGATCGGGCGCTTCGCGAGGGTCGCCTCATACCGGCCGTCAATTTTGTGTACAATGTGTCCCACATGCACGTTGTTTACTTTCCAGTGACAGGGGCGCAGTGCACACACGGCTGATGCGCCTTTTTGCTTATTTTGTTAGTTTCCTCAGCCTTCGAAGCGCGTCTGCGAAACCGCTCTCCTATTGTCGCCGCTTCCTGACAGCGCGCCCTTACCTGAAGGTGCGTACTCAGAAGGGGGGCGTCGATTAAGATAATTTTGAAAAGGAGCTCACTTGCGCTGTTCACGGCTTTCAAATCCTCAATATGATATTACCCATTATAAAAGTGGGAGTTCATTATTACTCTAAGTATAGCCTAATCATCAAGCGGCATCACGCACATAACGTCTGCCCCACTGTAAAATTCGCTTGCACAGACCGCACGGACAGTTTTCAAAGCATCGTCTGTACATTTGAAAACAAAAAACTGCACTAACTCTTAACAAAATCCAAAAACTGAGCGAACATGCCTTCCTGCGCGCAGAAAAGACGCTGTCGAAAATATATGTACAAAGCTGAGCGCGTAGTATTCGGTTACTAACCGATTGCGGCGCGCTGCGCAGTAAAAAAACTGCGCAAATGGCTGCCGGTAGTGTTCTGTGGCGCGTTGGTGGCACACACACCTGTTATGCACGGCTTCTCTATTTTCGGCGCAAATGTTGTTCATACCGCAGCCAGTAAATAAGTCCACGCACTTGCTTGCATGTAACCCGGACGAAAATTCGCTTAGTTCTTGAAGTCATGCTTCGCACAGTTATTTCGAGGAGAATACGGAAAGAGAACATTTGGGACTGGTAGGAGATTATATAGAACCAATTATGAAGCAATGGCATGCTGCAAAGATATATACTCACGGTCTAAGATGACGGCTTTCACTGAGTCCGAGAATGCCGATGGTTTCCCGCCGTTGCTGTAATCCGTACTCCGGCGACATTTCCCAGCTCTACTATTCACAGATATGTAGCAAGCACAAACCGGAGAACATGTAACGTATAGAGGCGCAAGAAAAAAGTTATACACAGCACAATGAATAAAAAAATTAACGAGGGAAGCAATTAAAGAAAGGTATAAGAAGCAGTCACAAGTCTTGTAGAGTCTTCATCAAGCTCTGAAATGAACGCTTCGGGAGGAGGCCGCACAGCCGCGCAGCGGGGGATTCGTAGACGAGGTGGAACAATGAACTGCTCAAACAGTGCGCGTCGATTCCCGCCGCGGTGTTGTGTTCGCAAGGGCTGCGCGTGGGAACGAAGGACCAAAGACCTTCTCGACGTTCCATTCCTCCTCTACCCCAGCCCTCTCCTGTCTGCATCGGCCAGCCGTGCCCAGAGATTGGACCGCGCCGATGAGCGGCCGCCAGCGCGCACCGCTCGAGTCGAGGTCTAATAAATAGTTTTTTTCTGTTCGCAAAAGCATTGTTTCTTCAAGCCAACCGCGGACATAACATTTTCTGAATAAAAAAATAGAAAGCCTCCCCATCTACCATCCACAACGTTGCGTAAATATATACAGTTGGTGCATCGACAAATGCGCACGTCATCTTTCCCCTCCCGCTTCCACCTATGATCGAACAAAAGACGGTCGTTCGACCTTTTATATTTACTTCAAAATATTATATATTGTTGCATGATGACTGATTAATAATATCGAAGAGGCGGAGTTCCGAGCTTCTCTGCTGTTCTGGCCAAATTTAGTTATAGATTACACAGACTATGTTCAAGTTAGCTAGCTGAAAATTATCTGACTGAATATATACATGTTTTTATTTGTAATCAGATAATTTTCGCTATTCGGGTAAGAGTAGATGTTTTTATAAAAATTCTCAAGATCGGCCCAAGAAAGGAAATTTTCCTAAATTGCAGGCCTTTGTTTCAGAAAAGGTTCATGGTAGAGCAGCAATAATTCCACACTATGTTCTCAGCATAGTTATCCGCAAACAGGTAAAGCTTATAGTTTTGTGACATATGAATTACAGATACGATCGCGCTAATTTACAGAAAACAGCGAACATTGAAAATTTCTTAGGAAAAAAAAAACTGTTTTAACACTGTTTAAACTTCTTCCGCCTATTCTAGACTACCTCAGCTTTGAAAATCATTAAAAACACCGCGCATAATTTTGTTGCGATAGTAATTATGGCCACTTTGATAAGGCCTTTGTCCAATTATAGCGCACCGCGCAGATCTGAAGTTCTCCGGAATTTGTGAATCGTTCAAGGTTTTTAAATTTTGGCATATTATTGTAACAGGGAGAAATACATTTATAAAAGAGGATTAAAGATATATGCATTGAGAAACAGCCAAGGAGCCAGGCAATGAGGGCCCCCAGTTCGACGCACTTCTTTTTCTTAATCTTCCACAAACGAGCGCGCTACTTCGTCCTCATCATTCTCCAGCTATAAAAGTATTTCTTCGGTTATTATTTGTCTCGACTTCGCAAATTGACGGTGACAGACACAGCAATGAATGATTCAGAATCAGTTTTGTACGCGTCCAATTCCTGATGCGCTGTGGCATCAGGCACCACACAGACGTTTTTCGCAGTCATCTTCACCTTAACGCGAATTACAGAAGGAGACGATAACGTTCAATGAGCAAGCAACGTATTCCAAATCATTTTAGTAGATTGGAAAAATTGTGAAGGGCATGGAAAACTGCCTCAGTGAAACACAGTGTTTCTGGGCTGCATCCGTTTTTTTCCGAATGACTCGACAGCGCACATTATTTTCATTCCTGTACAGTTTCTTTCATGCAGTCCTGGCTAGCGTGCCTGCATGAAGTGTGATCAGCAGATCGAACGCGCGGCAAAAGGCCCACTTCAGGCCGTCTGGATGCCGTCATCTGAGAGAGGCACGAGCATCCGCTTACCAATTGTTTTTTTTCCTTTTTTTAGCATTCGATACCTTGCTTTGCCACTGCAGCACCAGTTATGCTTTCCACCGATCGCATATGGCGCAGCAGTTTCTCATGCGGCAGAGGCTGTCGCCCGCGCTGGTGAAGCGGGCTTCCCGACAGTGGTCGCATCTCATTAACTTCACCCCGTGTTATTGGCGTCCGGTTGCGGAGCGAAAAACAGGCGGATAGAATAGTGAAGCTCTAGTGCCGATGCGTTGTACTGCACAAAGAAGTATTTTTTATTAGTTTTGGGTAGCTTCACCATAAAATATGTATCGAAGTCTGTCGGTCTGAAGACGCAAAAACGAGCTCTGACTGCACCGCCTTTTTAAAACGAACGTCTAGGGTGAGCACACCCCGCGCTCATGGCCGCTCCGGTCATCTCAACATCTCAACATTACTGTCCTCATTTCCGTCGACATCGTTTCCCTACTGTTGGACATATTTTTAGAACCTGAAATCCAACCCTGCTTGCATTTTATTCGCTTAGTGGCCAAGAAGTCAGACCTACAGCAATTGCAAATTCCTGTTTAAGGGTCTTATTGGACTAGTCGTAACTACTAGTGCACCAATATTGTGCAATGTGTTTTTATTGACATTGCAAATTGATGTAGAGAAGAATACGTGAACAAAGTTTAAAAAGATATCACAAACGGTTTTTTTTATTCTCCTCAGAAATTTTCATTGTAATAATGGTGAAGGTGATTGCGAAAAACGTCTGTGGGCTGCCCTATGCCACAGCGCATGAGGAACTCTACGCATACAAAGCTGACTCCGATTCATTCATTGCTGTGTCTGTCACAGCTAGTTTGCAACGTCAAGACAAAAAATGACAGAGGATGATGAGGACGAAGTGGCGCGCTCGTTTGTGGAAGAATAAAAAAATAAAGAAGTGCGTCGAACTCATTGCCTGGCTCCTTGGCTGAATACAAGAACCTTCGCACTTGTATTCAGAACTCGAGCGTAACCACTGAGCCATCACGCCTTATACGCTTCAGATTCGGATATCAATTTTGTAGACATTTTGCGGAATCCTTGTGGACTGTGGGCGAATGTTCTACTTATCATGGGTCCCGAAAGCGATAGCGCGCATGCATAGGCGGAATTTCTCGCCGTTCTTCCTAAGGCTCAATAGGCCTCACTCTGTAAGCGACGGACCAACTGAGCATAGGCATTAAAAACAGTTGAGCAGTGGCAATTTATGAGACTTTTGTGGCCAGAGGCCGACAAAAACGACCTTCCTTTTGAGACGTGTGTCAGCGAGGTAAGCACACCTGCGAGAAAAAGTGGAGAGGCCACGCGCTTTGAAAAGTCTGCACATCCGCCTTTTCTGACGGTGAAGCGGTTATTTCTGTTTAAGGTGCTCTCCTAAATGTACTTGCCATCTTGCCCAAACAATTTTGTCTGGCGCATTGTTTTGTATAAAATAAAAAAAAAAACAATCGTAGCGGTTTGCTCGAAGCTGTACGTGTTGGTTCAATGCTGGGAACTAAAGCTGGAACGTGAAACCGAAGGAGGTTCTTGCCTCTATCAGCCTCTCTCGCCTCCCTGCTGTTCACCGGTAGTCTGCGCAGAGCGTGCGCAAGCCAACAGCGCATGTGAGACGCGCCAGCACAGTCGGTGGGAAACAGGCGGAGGAAGAGGGTGGATGTTTACTCAGCGGGCGAGTTGAGGCCAAATTACAGGCGCCGAGGAGCGCGTTTCATCGTACTAGGCGCGCCGCTTTCGAACTCGCACGATGTCGACAATCGCCGAACCTTTCGCTTTCGCTGTAGTCCCTTTATGTTCTCTCTCCAAGTGCGTTTTTTTTTTCGTTTTTTTTTCTAGATATATAATCTCGCTATTACTGCCTGTAATATATAGATATTGATGCTTATTCGCTTATTCAGTCGAGTTTGCATTTTTTCTCCTTTTCGCGTTTCAGGGTTTGAACTGTTGTCATATTACTTTTATGGATTCCGTTACGCGTGTTTTTACGTTGCGTTTCTTCGTGACAGCAAATAAATGCATATTGCAGCGCCCGAACAAGAAGCGCGATCGCTTTGACAAAGACGGCGACGCTGCTGCCGTGACTCGCACGCGTGCGCTGTTCCGCTGCTGTTGTGCTGCACTGTGCAGTTGCCCCGACTTCGAACCATTGTTTGCTGTGTCTGTCACAGCTAGTTTGCAATGTCGAGACAAAACATTACTGGATGATGATGAGAATGATGAAGACGAAGTGGCGCGCTCGTTTGCGTAAGATTAAGAAAAAAGTGCGTCGAACGGGGGGCCCTCATTGCCTAGCTCCTTGGCTGTCTCTCATTGTATTTATCTTTATTCCTCTTTTGTAAATATGTTTCTCCCTGTTACAATAATATTGTCACGTCTCGTAGAACGCCAAGAAGGGCCTAGGGATAGATGGTTTGGATGGTCGACCAGAGCGAGGCTTGCGTTCAAGCTTCTTTCTCTTCCAGGCTCGCGCTTGTCGTCTCATATGTCATCTTTTGCTTCGCCTTTTATGTGTCATTTGCCCGCCTCCTCAGGAAGCATCGTCTCGATGAGGTCGGGGACGATTCACAAATGCCGTAGAATCTTCAGATCTGCGTGGTGCGCTACGCCTTGCACCAGGGCCTTATTGAAGTGGCCGTAATTACTTGCGCAACAAAATTATGTAAGGTGTTTTAATGATTTCGAAAGCTGGGGTATAGTGGAGAATACATAGTAAAAGTTTAAACAATGTTTAAACTGTTTTTACTTTCCTAAGAAATGTTCAATGTTCGCTGTTTTCTTTAAATTAGCGCGATCGTATCTGTGATTGAAAAGTTATATAAATATAAGCTTTAGCTGTTTAATACATAACTATGCTGAGAACATAGTGTGGGTTTTTTGCTGCTCTGCCATAAACCTTTTTTGAAATAATTAGGTCTGCGAAGTAGAAAAATTTCGTTTCTTCGGCCGATTTCGCGAAAATTTATAAAAACATCTACACCACCTTGAAAAGCGAAAAATAACTCAATACAAATAAAAACAGGCATATATGTAGTCCGATAATTTTCAATTAACTGTAACATATTTTGCGTAATTCAAAAGCAAAGTTGTCCAAAAGAGCAGAGAAGATAAGCGCGAAACTCCGCCTCTTCATTATTAATTTCGTGTGGCCGGAAAAATGTTTTGGCAGCAAAACCAATTGCAGATCTCTTCTTTCCATTTATCTGACAATGTTATATAAAGTTTGGAAACTAATATGAAAGGTCGCCCGACAGTTTTTTTTTAATTCGTGGAAACATTCTACTATTTTTTACTTCCTTTTCCACCGCCTAGCGCGGTTAGAATGGTTTGTTTTGGTTTGTGGGGTTTAACGTCCCAAAGCAACTCAGGCTATGAGAGATGCCGTAGTGGAGGACTCCGGAAATTTCGACCACCTGGGGTTCTTTAACGTGCACTGACATCGCACAGCACACGGGCGCCTTGCTTTTCGCCTCCATCGAAAAGCTGCCGCCGAGGCCGGGATCGGACTCTAAGCTAATAGGCGGAACAAACTAATTTGTTATTTATTGCCGATATATATGTTGCGCCATATAAATGTACCGGGGCTTGTCATGCTCGCAGTCTGCGCGAAAAACTGCCATTTTTTTCTTTTTTTACCACCATGTGAATGCCCAAAACTAAAATGGCAAACTCGAGTCCTTTGGCTTTTCATTTTCCAGGGATTGCGTCTAGAAAGTACACACATCGTATTCGTTCCTTTCCCCAGGTAAACAGACGATGCTGCGCGTAGTTCCTTATGGATAATGCAAAAGCACTAGGACAAAAAACGGCTGAGAAAACGGTCATTTGTTCGATCAACTTGCGGCAACGTTTTCTTTCTCGGCAATGAAAAAACTACCTTCTAATCATAATTTAATGTCACATAATCGTGCTATGACAACATGGTTTCGTCTTGTATGCGCGTTCTCACTAACAACTAGATTTGTACTAGAGGTTAAGTAGATCCAGGGATGTAATCGGCGTCCACTACAAGCATATTGGGTCGGGAGTGCTAGCCGGCTTCCTGGCCCACATGGCACGCGGCCGACCGTGGGCTGCCAAATGCCCGAGCAACCGTTGCCAAACAGGTCGGCATTCAGTTGGGGTTACAAGCACGGGCCTTGGTTGCTGGCCGACTTCTGCCCAACCTAGTACATGGCCGACCATGGGCCGCCCAATGGCCGAGCTACCATGGCCAAATTGGTCGGTGTTCAGTCGGGTGCTCGAGCTTGGGCCTTGCTTGATGGCCGACTTCCGCCCTACCTGGCACATGGACAACCATGGGCCGTCATTCGACCGAACCCCGAATGCCGGCAGGTCGGCTGCCGACCAGCTGCCGATGACCGGCCATACGTTGGCAGTCGGCCAATGCTGCTTGGGATGTTAGGGCCGGTAGTGCGCCTGGTGCACTATGGTAAATGTGCGCGCAATGACCAAGAGTCCAGCGGTGTGCTCATTATGAAAAGGATTGATGACATCGTCTCGTAGTTTGCAAGAATGACCAGAAGATAGGCTCGGGCAGTGCGCTTTTCTTGTAGAGGATATGTCGCGCGTACTGAAGGATGTCAAGTTCTTAGCAAACCGTCCCGATACTGTAGATTCGAGATCCCCTCCAGACCGATAACAGTTGTTATGTCTGCATCAGCCTGTTTCCGAGCTTTAAATCAGTGGAACTGGTGATGCCAAAAAAATACCCATCTTCCTCTATACTTTGAT
This sequence comes from Amblyomma maculatum, assembly GCA_023969395.1. Classification (NCBI taxonomy): domain Eukaryota; kingdom Metazoa; phylum Arthropoda; class Arachnida; order Ixodida; family Ixodidae; genus Amblyomma; species Amblyomma maculatum. Next base: position 21,884 of record JAJIZL010039181.1, read on the forward strand.
GGGCAAACCCAAATGTTTTTGAGAAAGTGTGTCAGTATCTTCATGTTTATGTCCGGACGTATAAACGATGGATTAATAAAATTTCTACATATCGATCCTCCGCCCTTCTAGACGTCTTGATGTGTATCTGAGGATAGGCAGCCAACGCAAATCATGATGGTCTGCCACTTTAAATCCGCGGCCGTAGAGAGATGAGGTGAAAATTTCATTCTTCCCCAAACACCGTGGAGAATAGCCGTGCCTACCAGTCCCTTGCGCCTTACGCCTTCTTTCCTCCTCCGCATTAAGAAGTGCTCCTTCCTCCAGCGCGTCTCCGCGACATGCAAGTTTCCCGCGCAACCGACTAAAGCATTGACTCAAATAGCTCTGTCCTGACTTCTTTTCTTTTCGCTGCATCGGCGTTGTCGGCATCTGCGCACACGCTTACGCATGCGCTTTTGTAACAGCTTCGTTTCCGCGTTTTTTCGCCTCTCAGTGATTATATTTTATTTGTATAATTTTGATAATATGACATGACACTATTCTTTTAAGCGATTTATTTTGCCATATAACAAATGCCAGCCTGTTGGCGCAGCGGCTGCCCATTGTAACAAATGCTACAATGATAGGCAACTGCAGCGGCTGAACGAGAGCACCAAGAGAAATGAACAAGGGAACCAGGGCACCAGAAAAACAGACATATACATTTCAGCGTCCTCTACGTCTACCGGTTGCGCTCTTTTTATTCTTCTTCCTCTTCTACACTTGCGACTGCCCCCTTATCTGGAGCATCACCCCGATGAGATGTCACCGTTAGATAGAAAAACGGAGACAAAAATCCTTCAAGACGCACCACGAGTCTGACATAACGGAACAGACTGCATGAAGCGTAAAAGTCAGTCGGGGGTCGCTCGTAGTACGGCTTCATTTGGATCGCATGAACAACGTCGCTGCGCTTGCTGTTTTGCAATGAACGACTTGATGAGGCTGGCGCAACTTCGTACGTTACGTCGCTGAGGCCGCGGACAACAAGGTAAAGACCGATGTAGCGGCGCAGTAATTGTTCGGAAAGCCCGCAACGACAAACAGGCGTACAGACTTACACATTGTCGCCTGGATTGCAGAAAACGCAGCGGCGTCCAAGGTTGTAGCGGTCGGCATCGATCTGGTGTTGACAGTGAATACGTTGTCTGACCAGTTACCGCTCTTCTGCGCGCTGAACGTAAGTGATACTTCGTCGTCAAGTTCAGTCTCACTGTCAGGGAGGTACAGGGATAGCAGAGCGTCCAGCGGGATAGCAACCTAGCGACCGGAGACTACTTGGAACGGAGTAAGCTGAGTCGTCTCTTGCTGCTCGGTCTTATACGCGAATTTTGCGTATGGAAGAATTTGGTCTCATGTTTTATGCTTGATATCCACATACATAGAAAGCGTATCTGTCAAGGTTCTGTTGAGACGCTCCACCAAGCCATTTGTCTCCGCATGATAGGCCATTGTACGTTTGTGGCTGGTGAGCGTGAGCTTCAGCACAGCCTGACATAAGGGGGTGTAAATGCAGCTCCATGGTCGGTAATGATAGCTGCAGGTGCGCCGCGACGCAGAACAATGTTGTGGACAAAGGTGGCAGGCGGATGTTTCATCTCGACAAGCGCTCAAGGTTTCGGAGCGTAACTGGAATGGCAAAAGCACAAACGTCTCCTTGTTGCTGTCAAAGTTGTGCTTGTAGAGGGCTCCACGCCGTAGAATGAATGACTGGAGCCCACGCTGAAACACACCCGCCACACTAGCATTAAAACCCTCCAGGTACTCAATGCATTAATTAAACTCAGAGTAGGTCTTTTGAAGCTGCGCCATACGGGAGAGGCTAATGGAGCTAATGGCACAAAGACTAGAGCAATGTTCGTTGATGTCTTGCATCGACTGTTCCGTGGGCGCTCGTGATAAACATTTCTTCCGTAGATGTATGGTCGCAACTTATTCAGAGCCTAAATCACATCAGGTGGAGCCAACCTGCACATGCCTACGAGATAAAAACGAATCTCACACCGGTCCATCAGCGCCCAAGCAGCCAGCTCCAAGGTCAGTCACATGAATTCGGGCCTCCTGCCAGGCCGACAAGGGTGACGCCGCCTTGACCGATAGTCCCACCGGAAATGGCCATGTATAGCACGTCCCGGCATCGATCTCTCTACCACACGCCGCTAACACCGTCATCATTAGACGGGGACGTGTAAGAAAATGCGGAAGACTGGCTGGACACCTTAAAATGGGCCGCCTCTACAACGGCTGGAGCGACGACCATAAGCTCGATAACGTGTATGTTGCACTCTATGACTCCGCCAAAGCATGGTACGAGAACCACGTGAGCAACCTGTCCAGCTGGGAGTACATTTCGCCAAAATCTCCTAGCTACAATAACTAACGCAGACCGTCATGAAGAAGTTGCAGCTGGGCTTCACTTCTGTAACCAGTGGAGTAACGAAAGTTTCCGCATGCATGTGGAGCTTCTTCAAGCATGCTGGCCCCTCCATGGCGGAGAAGAAGCTTCGCCACCTCATTCGCTTGGTCAAGCAAGATCTTTTCGCCGGTGTTTTGCGCAATACACCGCGTACTGTTCGCGAATTTCTCACTGAAGCAACCACCATGAAGACCACGCTCTTGAAACGAGCACGGCAATGCAATCGGGATGTAAGCACGCTTGGGCCCGCTGTTTCTTCGATGCCACTAGGGAGTGATGTAGAAGCTTTCAGTGACCTATCAGGTCGATCGTCATGGAGTAATTACAAGCCCTCCAGTTCATCTCAGCGCGCCTTCTGTTACATCGCTGTCTGAAGTCGTCTGGGACAAAGTGCCCCTAGCAGCGCAGTAGCAGCATATCTCTGAGGTGCGTGGACAGAATGAAGTCAGACCTACGTATGCATCTGTCCTTTGCCGGGTGCCAGCACCAGGCTACTACGTAAATACCGCGACTCAAGCAGTTCAGCAGTCTGGTATTGCCCGTGTCCCTGCTCGACCAGTCGATCAGCAGCCATGGAAATTTGATGTGTGGTGTGCCCCGGGCCGGTGGGCCTTGTGCTACCACTGTGATGAGGCGGGGCATCGTTACAAGGCCTGCCCGTGCCGCTGAGTGGATCTGCGTGGTTTCACGAACGACGACCCTTGCCCACGAAACTGCCAACGGCCACATGAAATTAAGGCTCATCTGTCGGCCCCTCAGAGGCCTGGGAATTAAAGCCGCTATAACACTAGATCGTCGTCGTCTCAGCGTTACCGTTCCCCAAGCCCACGCCGAGACGCCAGTTATCCTGAGTGGCGCTCTCCCAGTCTACGTCTGTGAAATAATTTTAACGGCATCCAGAAACAAGGGCGCTGCTGTCGGGAAAACTGAGATCCTCCGTCGCCGAGACGCTGGTACACTTATTTCTTACAGTGACCACGTCCAACCCGCTACCTCTGATTCGCGTGTAACAATTGATGGAACGGACGTGATAGTTTTACTTGATACTGGTGCTGACTATTCAGTGATGAGCCAGGCCCTCACCCAGGAATTGAGCAAAGGTTTGACGCTGTATTTGTGTTCTAACATTCAAAGGGCGGGAGGTCACCTCATTAGCACGGCCGGAAGGTGCACAGCCAACATCGGTATTCGCGGTTTTCGTCTACGTCAGTGAGTTCGTCGTCTTGAGGGAGTGTTCGAGGGAGGCCGAACGGTGCTATTATCGACCTACAAGAGGCGCGAGTCCGATTTTCGATGAAGCAAACCACGTGACACAGCAGCACAAAAAATCCAGATGTCAAGGCACTACCCATTGTTGAAAATGACGTAATGCTGCCATCATGTTTCAGCGTACTGGTGTTAGTAAGGAACGACTTGTTTCCCAACTATACGAATGTATTGCTGACAGTTACTCTTCATTGCTGCTTGATAAGGGAGTAGCTATCGCACGCAGTTTTGTCGAACCTAATGACAGATGTGCGACTGTTTCCCTGACGAATTTCACCAATGAAATACTGCATCTCGCCAAGGAGGTAGCAGTCGCCTTCCTCCACGACGTGGACGGGTTGCGAATGTGTGCCCCGTGGACATAAATCTTCGAGACGATGCCACTCATTGTAGCGCCCTTCAGAAAGTTACAATAGACCTGGCCTTGCCATCTTATCAGAAGAATCTTTTCCGCCCCGGCTAGTTTATTGCGAAGACTGCTTCGTGACAAGATCCAAGCTCGGGCGCGCACCTGTAGCCAAGCATCACCTTGTCACCGATTCCGCCACGCCACCAGTTTGCCATCGTAAAAATCGTTTTTCATCTAGAGAGCGGAATTCACTTAGAATTCTAATCGACAAAATGCTTGCAGGCGATGTAATGCAGCCATCACAAAGTCTGTGGGCGTTGCCAGTGGTCCCGGTAAAAAAGAAAGAAAAGACGTTGCAATTCTGTGCTGATTACATCAAGCTGAATGTTACTACAAAGGACGTATACCAACTCCCCAGGATCAATGCCGCTCTTGGCCGACTCCGCGGCGCCAGGTGCTTCTCGTCCTTAAACTGCTTAGACCACAAAAACGGATATTGGCAGACAGAGGCTGAACAGCGAGACCACGAGAAAACAGACCTACTCTTACGTGTTCTGTACCTCTACCGATGGCACCCTCTTTCTTCTTCTTCCTCTACTATAGACGAGTAAATATTAATAAAACCGGTATTTTTATAACTGGACTTGACTGTATTCTTAACAGCAATAGGACGATAGAATTATTATGAGTTACGAGACGCTCAGGTTGTACCGGGAACGAGACAGCTCACAAATATGCCTGAGGTTTTGTCGGCCTGGTGATGAGCACCTTGTCTCCCACGGGCACGTGAGGGAGAGCTTGCTCTCGTTCGATTACAGAACTCATCAAATTAACCTAAGAAGGCTTGTATTTGCTCCCCCACAAAATTCATTAATCAAGGCCCTGGAGATACTCGGGTGCCAGCTAAAAACCCGCTCCATGCACTGCGCCAAAGTATGTTCGCATATATTCGAAAAGTGAATTAAACCAAATGCAAAGTGTGTGGTTTTGACGCCACTTAAATTTAAACCACATTACATGGAGTTGCACAGCTTGTCCGCAACCTGCAGATTGTCTGCCAGCTCCATCACTGGAGGAGTCGGAGCTCGTGCTGCGCTACGCGGACCTGGCTATCCAGGCCCGGGACCCTGAGTGGACCGAAGAGGTCGCCGGAGAGACAAAACTGGCGGCCGCGTGTAGCTGACAACAATCCAACAGAACCATTAGCTCTAAGACTGATGAAAATAAAGTTTTCCATCTATCCATACGCATTCACACAGTGTGAATGCCGAATTTATTTCAAACATATCTTTAAGCATGAAGGATGTTTTACAATAATATCCAGAACCATTCAGCCACCTATCTGTATTTACGGCCCATTTCCGCCAGTGACCCGCTTATCTTTCTTGATAATTGAGCATCTTAAAAACCTTGTGCAGAAAGGAATTTCTGCAAAATGTGCTGAATGGGCATTTATTCATTGTTGCGTCAGGCAGTACAGTCTTAGAATGTTAGAGCAGTCTGTCGTCTGCTTTGTATTGTCATAGAGAAAGAGATTGGTAAAGAGCGGTCACTCGGCGAAAACTGGCCCCAGGAAATGACGCGCGACTTTTTGCGCTGCCGCCGATTGATGGATGGCGGCACCAACGTGCGCATGCGCGGACGCGCGCGCGACGGCACTCGCTGCAGCGGTAGCCCGTAACCCGCCGGAGCAGACGACAAGAAGGGAGCGGTTGTGTGCTCGTGCCTCGCCGTGCTAGTGCGGCACAGACCTCTCGTGGGCTTCTGCGCGGAACGACAGCGGTTGGAAACGCCGGCAAGGTGAGCAACGTTTTTTGCTTAACTACGCTGCATTTCAAACAGTTTACGCTGACCATGCCGGCCGGTGCCAATACGTTTCGCAGCTCATGAACAGGCGCGCCGGCTATTCAGGCGCAGTTCGTTACGCCGTAACTCTGGCGGTTCCCAACCACGCGGCGAGGTGTAATATGTTGTATTCCCGGGAAGCAGCTTCATTTCGAACAGTTTGGCTCGTCACGCTTGACAAAGTGGGATGTCAAGGCACCAAGGCACGCCGTTGCGCCAAAATGGCGTGTTCGCCGGCCGTTACGGCCATGCTGACGCAGTTTGCCGAACGGCTAGTTTTGCTAAGTGTCGCATTTAGCAGAGCAACGGTAAAGTGAGAAACGTTTCATTCTTGACTTTCTTGTTAAAATAGGCAGTATTTCAGGCAGTTTAGCTCAGTACGGCGGTCTGCGCTTCGCAAAGTCGCACGTGAAGGGCAGCCAACAGGCATGACAAGGCGCTCGCCAATATGGCTCGCCGGCCGCGATGACATGTGACATGGCGTGAGGTTTTGCGAACGGCTAGTTTGCGTGGTGTCGCGTTTAACAGGGCAACCGCAAGGTGAAAAATGTTTCATTCTTGTAAAACTGCGAGGCATTTCGGGCAGTTTAGCTTAGCGCGGTGGTCTGCGCTTCCCAAAGTCGCGTATGAAAGGCAAGCCAACATGGCGTGATCGCCGGCCGCGGTGAGGCCAGGCCGCGGTTTTGCGAACGGCTAGTTTTGCGTGGTGTCGCGTTACATTTAACGGGACAGCGTTAAATTGAAAACTGTTTTATTATGCGGCAAGCTTCATTGCTTCAGCTGTTCAGTGCTCTTGAGGAATATTGTTAGATTACTGGCTGTTATTTCACGCTCTGTAGAAATGCATTTTCAGATAGGTTAGGTTAGCCTGCATTTCCTGACCTCTACGTTGCAAGAGTAGCTTTTGTATCAATTTTACGAATGACAGCTTTTCTGTTCTGGACCATAACTGCTGCTCACAAAGTTTTCAGTACCCACCCACATGCACAGATGTGTGCGCGGTGCAGTGGCCTTACATTTCATTGCAACCTTCTGCATCATGTTCATTCCTTTTTCAACAGCACTGCATGGACCCACGGACTGCAGCCGAAGCACGGCAGATGCGACGAGGGAATGGTGTACCTTCACTCAAGCGTCAGTACTCCTCTCTGCCCTGGACAATACAAGTTACCCTGGCTAAGGTAGCCGCGACTGGGACTGTGTAGTTTATGTATAATGCCTGTTTTGTTACATATCATTTGCAATAATTCGAAAATCAGGTATGCTATTTTTTGTCTCTACCTAAGTGCTGTTTCTCACCTTGTGTATTTTTATTTTTCTGTATTGTGCACATCGCCTAATGTGTGTCAAGTATTGTCAATGCATCCGCCTACATCTGTTGCATCTCTTGTGTTTTATATTCAGTAAAATACATTCATTTCACAAAGCACTTGGCGTTTTTTCTGCAGTACTGTTTTGCAAAGGCTGTGGCGCAGCTGCGTTGATGGCAAGATTAGAGAACTGTGAATCTATTTTTCCTGTTATGCATGCTGAAAATAAATAGAAACACTAGCAGACTATTTAAAACCAAAATAATGGCCAAAAGGGCAGGCAAGGGCGCAGCGCATGGCTAGCATTCAAATCGCGCGCCTTTCAGCAAGACCGGATGTAGTTGCCGCCGACCGCTTGGTGCACTACAGTCAAATGGGCCGCTGGGCCCTATGGGAGTGTCCGCTCTTTACCAATCTCTTTCTCTATGGTGTTGTCACGTAGTGGTGACGAGGTCGACGACACAAATGAAGGGGTCGATGATTGCAGTAAAGCAACTCGTTATTTGGGCTGACTTGCGCCCGCAAAAGAACTAAGCAACTCGGCGGCGGCGATAAAAACAAACGTGCTCGTCGATCGTCGAACAAAGAATGCTCGTCACGCTCAATTTAAAGGCTGCACAGAACAATCCAGATAACGTCGCAAAACGCTACCAGCACGGGATGGAACATTGTGGAAAGACACCCGAGGGGCCGGAACCTTTGAGACAGATCTCGGTTCGTCTTGCGCTACAACAAAACTGATAAAGGTGTGACTACATCGAGCATTAACAAACAAAGATTACGGAACTGATACACGGTCCAGAATCAGAGTGATAAGCCTGTATGCCGGCGGCTGCTAAAAAAACAACAAATACTGTTTTGAAGGTCTCGCGGCATTACTCCCCCCTTAAAAAAACATCGCCTCGATGTTCCAAAACAAAGAAACGCAAACATAAACACAGCAAAGTATAAGCACCACAGATTCTTTAACGCGCGTAACATGGCTTCAGTCGCACAACATGTACAATTTCTGGGCGTGCGCGTCGCCGTTGTGATGCTGACGTCCCGTCGGGAATGACTTCATAGTCCAGTGGTCCGACGCGGCGAAGAATTTATGGCCCAAAGTATCGACGCAACAACTTTTCACTTAATCCGCGACGGCGAATTGGTGTCCAAACCCACACTTGGTCTCCTGGATTGTACTCTGCGCGGCGTCGTCGTAAATTGTATCGTCGGCTGTCGGTGCGCTGTTGGTCTTTAATACGCAGCCGTACGAGTCGTCGGGCTTCCTCTGCACGCTGCAGGTAGGCGGCGACGTCAAGGTTGTCCTCGTTGGTTACGTGCGGCAGCATTGCGTCGAGCGTCGTCGTGGGCTCCCTGCCGTACACAAGCTTAAACGGGGTCGCTCTGGTCGTCTCCTGGACTGCCGTGTTATACGCGAAGATCATGCACGGCAAGATGGCGTCCCAGGTCTTGTGTTCAGCGTCGACGTACATAGCGATCATGTCCGCGATCGTTTTGTTCAGGCGCTCCGTAAGGCCATTGGTCTGGGAATGGTACGCAGTTGTTCGTCGATGGCTTGTGTGACTGTATTCCAGGATGGCTTGCGTCAACTCTGCCGTAAACGCCGTTTACCTGTCCGTGATGAGCACTTCTGGGGCGGCGTGTCGCAAGAGAATTTTTTCGACAAAAAATTTGGCGACTTCTGCCGCGGTACCATTTGGTAGTGCTCTTGCTTCAGCGTAACGGGTAAGGTAGTCAGTGGCCACGATGATCCACTTGTTACCCATAGAAGAAGATGGAAAGGGGCCGAGGAGATGCATCCCAATTTGTTGAAAGGGCAGGATTGGGGGCGGAATCGGGTTTAGTAGTCCTGCGGCGGCGTCTTGCGTCGTTGGCACTCACGACACGTCTTCACGTAGTGGGAAACTTCAGCAAGCAGTCGCGGCCAGTAATACTTCTCCTGGATTCGACGCAACGTGCGCGCAAATCCGAGGTGGCCTGCTGTGGGCTCATCGTGCAACGCCTGCAGAATTTCTTGCCGAAGGGTTTTAGGCGCTACGAGAAGCTGCGCGGTCTTGTTGGGTGCGAAGTTCTTCACGAGGAGGCCATTGCTTAACGTGAAGGATGATAAATGTCGCCT